>LAPY01002097.1:51560-65111 GCA_000970635.1 Eragrostis tef | reverse complement strand
TTAAGTAAACAAGGGGCCCCTGACAATAGCCACAGGGCTAAAAGAGTATATTCTCTTTTCATTTGCATCATTTGCATTGGTGGAGCCATTTGGACTTGCTCCTTACATACTTAAACGACGGAAGTCCCTCACATCAGTGTTTGAAATTATTGACCGGGAACCAAAGATTGATCCAGATGATACCACTGGCTTGAAACCACCCAATGTCTACGGAAGCATTGAATTCAAGAATGTTGATTTCTCGTATCCTGCTCGTCCTGATATTCTTGTGCTGAGCAATTTTAATCTTAAAGTGAGTGGTGGGCAAACAATTGCCGTTGTAGGGGTTTCAGGATCAGGGAAAAGCACTGTCATTTCATTGATTGAGAGATTCTATGACCCAGTTTCTGGCCAAGTTCTGCTGGATGGACGAGATCTGAAATCTTTCAACCTTCGATGGTTGCGTAGCCACATGGGTTTAATTCAGCAAGAGCCTGTTATTTTCTCAACAACAATAAGAGAAAATATTATTTATGCAAGGCACAATGCAACAGAGGCTGAAATGAAGGAAGCTGCGAGAATAGCAAATGCTCACCATTTCATTAGTAGCTTGCCACATGGCTATGACACTCATGTGGGAATGAGAGGGGTTGATCTCACACCTGGGCAAAAGCAACGGATTGCCATTGCTAGGGTGGTTTTGAAGAATGCGCCGATATTGCTGTTGGATGAGGCCAGCTCTGCTATCGAGTCTGAATCAAGCCGAGTGGTACAGGAAGCTCTCGACACTTTGGTGATGGGTAACAAGACAACCATTCTCATCGCACACAGGGCAGCGATGATGAAGCATGTGGATAACATTGTTGTCCTGAATGGTGGTAGGATAGTTGAGCAGGGTACACATGACTCTCTGATGGACCTAAATGGTCTTTATGTTAGATTGATGCAACCCCATTTTGGCAAGGGCCTTCGCCAGCATCGGCTAATGTAATTATTGTTTGAGCTTTTAGATGTAAATTATCTTAGGGCATGATCAGGCTCCCCCTGGCTCCTCGTCCGGTCACCCAGGCCCTTTTTGGCAGATGAAAAATGCTGGAATTGCTGCCTTGCCGGCACTGGTCTGAATGAGCCGTTGGCGACCTGATTTTGACAAAATTTTAGCTTGATGATTCAGGTAATTAGGTGTGTCGTTGAAACTGTAGGTACAACATATTCTAGAAATAGTTAGCAGGTTTGGAGGTCATTGTAAGTGATGTAATATATGAGTTGAAACATTCTTTCAGATGCTAATGTTCTTGATTTCGCTTGCCTCTGTAATGTATCATTTTGATCTAACGTGTGTAAGCAAGTTGAGCTATTGGTCTTTTTGATCCTTGCAGCTGCGGTTAAAAGCATTGCCATTTGCAAATGCCCTAGAATTTTGAAGCGATGTTGCCCTTGAAATTTTTGAAGGTAAATTCAAACAAATCATATTTGAAACCAATGTTTATTTTACTGGGCTACTGAGCATGTGTTAGCATCCTGCATTTTTGGTTTGTTCAGCTGCCAGGGCCAGGTATTAGCGACGGGATACCGGAATGACGTGAGCCTTCAAGCAGCAGAATTAAGGGATAATTCCTTATATGCTATTGGCTCACAAAACCACATGTATTTTGGCTTGGGTTACCTAACCACATGTTTTGTGGTCACATTGTTTCACAAAACCTCACATCTTTTAAAAATAGCCATTAATATAACATGTGAACTATATCTTTATACTTGCATGATGCAATTAGACCATTAACGAAGCCATTGAGTTGTATGCACAACCATGTAGTAACAAAAAATTGGAGTCCATAGATAAGAATCAGAAGATTCATATTATTTTGATGTGGGTACGGCTTTATGAAACAATCAGACCAAAACACTCGGGGTTAAGTGACATGTGCCAAAATGTCCGAGGTTTTGTGCAATAAGGACCCTAAAACCCGAGGGTTTATGAAATCTACTTTTAAAAATTGAAAACTAAAGAGCCATGTTATGCATATGAATTGGAATTGTACCGGTATCTCAACTGATGATGAAACTTGACATTAATTCTGTCATCTGCTGAAAAATAGATCATCTGGAAACGTGAATTGGAACAAACTGATTTCCACGTACACCGTTGGCTTTGAATAGTGCTCCACATACAATTTTATCTCTACGAATCGTATCTTAGTCTTAATGCAACAGGGTTGCCGGTTAGTAGTCTGTTACACCAAGTCTGGGGACTTGTCTACCATGGATGCTAATAAACGCATTTCTACAAGGGACGTTCGAGGAAAGGTGTCATCGAGCATGACAAAGCATCGTTGCTCTTCTTCTGGGCTTCTCTCCTTTTTAATATGATACTAGTTAACAGCTCTCGTATAAAAAAAAATATGACAAAGCAACATTTATCATCTAAAGCACGGGTTTCAAAGCCTCAAAACTCAGGGATCTAATTGCTGCACTTATCCTTTTTCCCGGTGTGCTGAACAGATCAACAAGGCAACGGTGTGCTGAACAGAATGTTTTTAGTGCCCTTTGAAGGGGGCCTTTGATATTGATCTCTATGGAAACATGTTGATGATGCAATGCAGTGCCAATTCTTCAAATGTATTACTTCACTTGAGTGGCGAGGCCTCATAGTTCCCTTCTTCTTCTTCTTTTTTCTTTTTCTTTTGCAAGTAATCCCACCGTTCTTTTTATATGACGTCAATTAATTCAAATTTGAGCTAATGAGTGTCATATAAAAAAGAATGGAGGGAGTACTCCGTATACGACAATTTCACCTACCACCTAGTAATGAAATACGTACATCCTCAGTATTGTCTCCACATGCATACATACACAATTATCACCAAGAAATATATCGCCGTTCTCCTCAGCAAGTGTAAATATCAAAGCAATGAACAAGTGAGCCATTACGCGGTTAAATCTGAGATCTTGAATGAGTCTGCCACCACTTTGAGCTTGTTCCGCAGCCTGCTCCATTTATATGTGTTAAAAATTAAAAACTAAAAGCGATGTTATGCATATGATGAACGGACCGGTATCTCCGACTGATGATGACTCGATATTAATTCTGATATTTTCTGAGAAATAGATCATCTGGAAACTGAATTGGTCTAACAAACTGATTTCCCCATACGCCGTTGGCTTTGAATCCACATACACTTTTATCTCTACGAATTATACCTTAGTCTTAATGGAACAGGGTTGCGGGTTGCCTGTTAGTAGTCTGTTAAAGTCTGGGGACTTGTCGGCCATGGATGCTAATAAACCCATTTCTACAAGGGACCCTCGAGGAAAGGTGTCATCCAGCATGACAAAGCACCGTTGCTCTTCTTCTGGGCCTCTCTCCTTTGTAATATGATACTAGTTGGCAGCTCTCCTTTCAAAAAATAAGACAAAGCAAAATTTATCGTTTAAAGAACGGCTCAATCCTAAAAACCCAGGGATCTAATTACTGCACTTATCCTTTTTCCCGGTGTGCTGAACAGATCAACACGATATTGATCTCTTTGGAAACATGTTCATGATGCAATGCAGTGCCAATTCTTCAAATGTATTACTCCACTAAAGTGGCGAGGCCTCAAAGTTCCCTCCATTTTTCTTCTTCCTTTTTTTGCAAGTAATCCCGCCATTCTTTTTTATATGATGTATGTTAGTTCAAATTTGAGCTAACAAGTGTCGTATAAAAAAGAATGAAAGGAGTACTCCGTGTACGACAGTTTCACCTATCACCTAATAATGGAATACGTACATCCTCAAGATTGGTCTCGACATGCATACATATACAAATTATCACCAAAAAATATATTGCCGTTCTCCCCAGCAAGTGTAAATATCAAAGCACTTGACAAGTGAATCATCACGCGGTTAAATCTGAGATCTTGAAAGAGTCTGCCACCACTTTGAGCTTGTTCCGCAGCCTGCTCCACCGACGCTCGTTCGCAGTCACAATCAGCGTGTAGTATCGACCTGGTAACAAGGGCAGTTCTCTCATTTCAGATGGAAACAGTTTCCATCTGATAAAAACCATCTGTTCATTATGATTTTTTGGTTTTAGAGACATCCTACCATTTCCAATGGCAACTGTTGCAAATGCTGATACGCCGTAGCCTGGAGCCTCCAGATCGTACTCAAACGTCCAGTAATTCTTGCCGTCCACCGTGCGCTGCAAAAATAGCACGAACGACCGCTTATTTCACAATCTTTGTTTATTCATACATATCCGTGCTAATGGAAAATGTATCCATGTGAAGACAGCTGCGGATCAGCAGAACATTCACTACTGCATGTACATCAGGAAAACAAAACTCTGCACCAGCAATTGGGCTACTGTGGGCATCCAATTTGTTCGCATAAGAAATCAACAGATGTTCAAACCTCTTGCATGTCATAGATCATCGGAACTTGATTTGGCGCAGCATAAACATTGTTCACCAAATTGAAGATCGCCTGAATAATGTGAAAAATAGTCATCAGATCGACAAATGCAATTATTCAGCGTTCTGGCTCCATGGTTACAAAGCTCCGATTATCTGTTTTAACTGATTAAACCAAAGGTCTTTCAAGAAAAAAAATGATTATTGGTGGTGATGGTCAATCTACCATCACCACAACTCCAACCCTGCACTTTACATTTATTTACCCACCACTGCTAGTGCAGAATGAATACAGTGTTGAATAGACTTTTACGACTTGTTTGATTATTACTTAGCTTTATGACACATTTTAGATCCTATTTTGGGAATTTATACTTATTTTTTCATTACATTAACATTGCATGCACGTTATTATTTGATTGTTTATGCCATGATAATGCACGAGCAACCAGCTAGTAAAGCAAAGAAAAATACTCAAAGTGGAAGCTCACCTCATCCATTGGTCCTAGGTCACGAATATCTGTTTTCTCAGTAGGAACAAAGGCCACACGGACAGACTGCAGAGCCACATTACGGTCTTTGAATGCTGAATCATGACCCAAGAAGTCGAAATCCTGACCAGGGAAAACAAAGGCATCATGAAATTTTCCCTTCTGGGAAACAAAGACCGTTGACATTAGAGTCTGTATTATTTAGGATAACATGACAACTTACCCTCCAATCAGCTGGATAAAGATACGAATATCCGTCTTTTGAATCTACATAAGACCTATAGTTCTTCGGTACTTCTGGAATCTAGGAATAACTCCAATTAATATCAAATCAAATAACTAAAAAAGTTTGCTTCAGAGCTTGACAATACCATACCGACAAGTACTGAAAATACAGCCTCAAGCCAGCTAAAATGGTCGTACCTTCTGCAAATGCAGAGCTTTTCTTCAGTAGGCCAGTGGCTAACGCACCGGCACCAAGCAAAGCTAATTTCCTTTTTGTGATATCTATATATAATGGAGATATGTTCAGTAAACCCAATGCTGTCAACCAACAGAATATCAAATGGCCTGAGACAACCGAAGACATTACTATTTCCATCGAAGGACGCCTCGCTTGAGCTTGCGCTAACAACCGTTGGAAGAGCCCCATTCGACCTGGCAGCCACCGTAGACTTTGGTGCAGCCAACTGATAAAGAAAAAACCAAGTTCAAGTTGTTACTCCTCAAAATTGCAGGGATAGCAAATTTCAGAAAACAGTGGAAAGGGGCTTGATGACGTACTTGTTTGGAGACGGAGCAAATCAAACTCTGTAGGCTTGCCATTTCTCCTTTAGTAGTTCAAAGCCTTCAAGTTTGTTCCGAGCCTTGAAAGTGTTCAATAAATCTGCTATCCCAAGAGTTAGTTATCCATTGCGGATGGACTGTGGTACGCTCATGTGGGTGGAGGCCAAGGCAGCCAGGTCAGCATTTTCGTTATCCTCATTGGAGCACTTTTGGTCCGTCTTGTACCGAGCACTGACTGACAAAAGTGGACCATCCATCCCTTCTGATGATATCTCATAACTTGGCCATTTGTGTTTGTTTTACGTTTATAGTAACATATACGTCCACTTAACCACCTGAACTTTCACTAATGGGCACAGCTTCCTCCTTGATTTTCTGCTGTTCAGCTACAAAATTGTGTACGGTACTCATGGCTTTGTTATAGTATATACGTTTGCATATGTGAACAAAAATATAGATATGGCCCCAGTTTTGATTCTTGAATTTGCAAACAAAAGATAAATATATTCACATAATTACACCATGTGACATTCTGTGCTTAGTCTAATATAAAAGCATAGATTATTAGAAATGCTAGCAAAGATCACAATATATCAACAGCAGCCTCATAAACTTTGCCACAAATAAAAATAAAGAAAGCAAAGCTCTTAGAAGCAGGCACATAAAAAGCTTTTACGATCAACCGTTCCCAATACAAAGATGCAGATTCTTAAACAAAATTTTCCAGGTTACATATTTTGATTACACCATGGTAAGCAATATACAACAGCAGCTAAAATCATTGAAAGCTACTAAGCCTTAGGAGCAGGCTTTACTAACCCTAACCCAGAACCACTCCCCAAATGCTTGAAATCCTTTGCCTCCAAGCGTTCATCATGTGCCGCGAACCCAGTCCCTCCTTTCTCCAAAGGAACCAAATTCCTCTCCTTGAATGGTTTGTTGCACACCAAACAAACTTTATCTGCTACTAGGAACTTGTCAGAACACTTCTTGCAGAAGACATGGCCACAGGTGCTTATCGCCACCAGGGACATGGTGTTTGTGAGAGTGGATTTGCAGCTAGGGCACATGTAGCTCTTCTCCACTGACTTTTTGCTCTTCTGATCAGATTTTTCCTCAGTGAAAGAGATAGGGAAGAGTGATTTCAACCTGAGCTTCTCCTGGCCCTCAGGGCACACGGTATCAGTGGAAGGTGCCTCTACCTTGACAGTAGCTTCAGGCGTAGCTGATGGGAGCCAGAATGCCTTCATGTTGCGGAGGGCTTCCTCTTCAAAGGAGGTAACCTTCACGCTGTTTGCTCCGTGGAAACCATTCTTATCTTGGGAGCCACTGCGGTCATGGTATGAGGGAACGGCCCCATGATTCTGCTGATCAAAAGCATCCAATTCCTTTGCCTTCTGCAGCATCAGTTTCTCCTCTTCCTCTTCCTTCTCTTGCTTCTTCTGGGCCTCATGAACTGCCTGCTTGCTGCAAGAGCGACACGAAACACTCAGAACTTTGCCCAGTTGACTTGATCACACATGCAGATAATTAAAGTAGAGCAACTTCATGCATCAGCGAGGAACACTGACAGAGTTTCTAGGTAAGCCAACTACAAGGAGCTCAGTGGCTGCAGTCAATGATCGTATACATACAGTGAGAAATGGTAACGTTCAACACCCGTTGCTACTGAAGCCGAAGCTACAATACACAGGAGAGCTTAAATGAAGACACTAACAATTAATCAAAGCCGGATCAACTGCCCCTGCGAACTCAGGGGCAACTGTGCTCAACCAAACATAATTGCAAGTGAGAATGCTTCATCCTACAATTCAGGTCTAGGTTCGCGCAACCAAACTTAACTCCCCAACTAAAACAAGCCTGAGCACAAACTCACCAGCCTCACAATTCTCCTGCAATCACATAACAACCCTAAAACAAGCACTCATTGGGCGGGCGTGCAGTAACCTACCGCTTGATGTCCTTCTTCTGGGCGAGGAGGCACTCGAAGATGCACTCCTTGCAGAAGGCGTGGCCCTTGGGGCAGCATAGCGGGTCGATGAGCGGCTTGAGGCACAGACAGCAGGCGTCGAAGGGCTTGATGGAGTCCTTCCCCAGCCGCTCCCGCTGCGTGCCGTACCCGAGCTTCCGCTTCTCCTCGTAGGTGAAGAAGGCGGGGTCGTTGTTGTTCTTCGAGTGCCGCTGCGGCATCTTCGCCGCCGAATAGAGGAGTCTCGCCGAGGCGTCGCCTGTGGGTGCGGGGCTCTTCGTCGCCCGCTCGGTCGGAACCCTAGATTTGTTCCTCGCGGAGAATAGAAGGGCAGGGAACGGTACCGTAGATGGGGGAGGAGAGGCGACGGTCGTTGGCTGCTGGGTTCGGTTGGCCGGCTCCGTGCCTCCGTGTCTGGGCCGGGCTGAGAGTCCGTGTGCGGCCTGCTTGTAGCCGGTTCGAGTGTACTCTTTCAATTGGGCTGGACGCTGGCTGATCAGCCCAGCCGTTCGGCTGCTCGACGACCTCCCGTACTGCATGGCAGCCTCCCGCACCGCATCCTGGTTGATTCATCACTGGGCTGGCTGGTTCACCGCAGGCTGGATGGCTGGCTGGCTGGATCAGCCCAGCCTCCAGCCCAGCCAGAAACGAGCAAACGAACAGTCTTTTAGTCTCTACTGTCATTGCAAGTTTCGAGGAGACGATCGGAGACGTCTCGTCCATAGTGCAACGGTTCGACAACCTAGGTTGTGCATGCTGTCTCGTTCCACTTGTGGACGGAGGCATTTTTTTGGATTTTTGCTGTTGAATATTTGAGCGTTCCTCATCTCGGCGTTTGGGAAGAAGCTGCACCAATATCAACTTCTACTGCCATGCTGACAATTTTATTTTTCTTGTATGTTCGTTTGGGATTCCAGAAAGACCTCAACTCAAACTATATATTTATCATGGCCTTTTCGTAACATTGCCTTTGTAAGCACATGAAGCAATGGAGAAGCTTCCATATTTTTATGGATTGTTTTCTTCAAAAAACAAAAAGGATGAGATTCGACACGCGGTTCTGGTGAGTCGCAAGCGCGGCGGACATATGTCCATTTTTTGTTGCATGAGGTGGGTAAACGAGATTGAATCTCAAAGTTCAAATTCATTTTTGTTGTAAACAAAAAGTTCTTTTTTGAATCTACTTAGAACCTATTTTTTCTTGAGAATTAATTTATGAGATCCAATATAAGTATTTGTAAAATTTATTTTTTTCCATCAACATTTAGAAAGTATTGTTTCACATTGCATTACACAACTCAAAAAAATAAAACCTATTTAAATAAATGTAGATATTAACTATTTGAATATATTTTGTCAATGGATAAAGTTATAATAGCACAAGATGGCTGCGGCAATGATGATGATAGGTGGGTCTAGAAAGCCTTTAACATACCATGTCGACAAGCGCAACACATCATGCAACAAAGAGGCAGCAACATACCATGCTTTAACACAGATACAATACAACCTTGCCAAAATGATATGGCATAAAAATCTTAACAGCAGAGTCACTAAAAAATAACACATGTAACCACAATAGGTCCAACATGATATAAGAGACGGTTCAAATAGAACGGACATGACTAGGTTCAAAGCTGCCTAGAGAGCACTTTTACTTTTACCTCTCATAGGCAACATGATATTCAAAAAAATGGTGCACGTAGTGGCTCTACTTGCTTGCGTGACCTCTTGCGAAACGAGCCAATGTCCAAGGGATATGGGCTCTCCAACGAAAGTGCATATGTTAGTTGTGCTGTGAACAATTCAGCTTCATGGTCAGCCTCGTGATTAGGCTCGGGCTCGGTTTCTTGCTCATGCTTGGGTTCAGCCTTAGCTTCCAGCTCTAGCTCAGGCGTTGCTTTCGGCTCTAGCTCAAGTTCAATTTCAGACTTAGGTTCAGGCTTTGCTTTCGGCTCTAGCTCAGGTTCAAGTTCAGCAGGTTCAGGCATGAGGTACTCAACGATTGTTGGTGCCATGTGTGTTTTAAGGCTCCTGTAGCGATGCTCGGCTTCAGGTCCAGAAAAGTCCTCTTGCGACACGTTTGCCTTTACCTGAAATGAAAAGAAACTTAAAATTAAAGCATTGCACACACTTTATTTAGAATTGCTTAGCATTCCTTAAAAGTGAATGAAACACATGTTACACAAATTAAAGAACTTAAAGCATACTTAGAGTGATAACTAGCAAGAAATAGAGTGATCGCCAAGATTTAAGAGAATACCTTGCAAGTAAGTGAACAAAACGCGTTGGGTGTTGTCGGGAGCCAACAACTACAAGTCAAGCAACGAGGTGACCCTGGCTGAGGCCTAAATTGTGAAGACCTCCTCATGGGCCTAAGATGCACTCCCTTTTGGCCATTGATGATATATGTCTGCATGTATGAATGTAAATTTAAAAACTACAAAGTGTGATAACTTAAAATTATTCATTTACATATTTAGAATCCCACACACGTGTCATGTGTTGTGTGTGTGATCCAATTTTGTTCTGTATTAGCTATGTGTTACTAGTGTACCTATAATTTATAGCAAAAATGCCTAACAAGCCATATTTCATATATGTGCATTGATGTGTATATGTGTACAAGATGTGCATCCTAATTGTAATATGATAAAATTGTATGATACCTGTATCCTTGACACATCAATGCTCAGCTCATCCATGTCTTTGGTGAGGACAACAGAGCAGTAAACGTAACGTCGGATCTTGAGGAGGTGGTGATCGAGCTTGTAGTGCGTGCAATGTGAACAAAATACTTTGCAACACTTGATGCAAAAAATGCACCCATCCGCCCTCTTCTCCACCGTGTGCTTCCTGCTACATGGCTTCCAAAACCTAGTCCTTAGTAACACATGGAGCCATTGTACCATCTCTCCCTCTTCGTCCTCTGCTGACATTGTCGACTCATCAATAAGTGAAGGCAACGACTTACATTTGCTATTTCCGTTCGCCCTTGTTTCCTTCCTCTTTATTAATTATGACATAAAGAGGTATTAGTCAATCTTGAATCATAGAGTACGATGACCCCTTATAAAATAAGAGCTTGTGTACAAATCTATAACAAGCAAGAATAATAAATAAAACACATGAGCGATAGTTCTCTTTGATAAATCAAAACAAACAATGAAGTCACATGAAAAACAAGTTTTTCTAAGACTCAGACATAATGATGTGAATTCAAGAAAAAAGATGGCTTAATGCTCTCTCTCTCTCACGCACACACACATTTGCACCAATTTCTTAAAACGCAAATAGAAACTACAAACTTGCTGGAATTTTGTTAGATTGCAGTAAGCATTAAGCATAAACAAGCAAAATGTCTAAAACATTCAAACCAGCAGCATCAAACTAAAACAATGCTACTGCAATGTAACACGTCAAAGTGGATGTGAGCTAGTGGACCAGAATTAGCTCCCTTTCCAGGAAAATAGAATATTTTCGTAGTTGAATAAGGTAAACACATAAATCACTCAACAACCCCCTCCTCCATTCAAACACAACCAGAAAGCAAAATGAACATAGCCAATAGCATTAAGAAGGTCACAGTAACGCAACTTGAACATAAAAGGATCACATGAACAAGGACAAAAAATGTTGAGAAGGCCATATTGATGCAACTACCGTTGAAGTAACACAACTAGAACATAAGTGCATCACGCAGAAAGACAATAAGTATGATGCCTTGCATGCGAATATATACACCCCAATGAAGCATGCCGACATCATGTGGTAGTACCCAATGCCTAGAATCATCATACCTACATTTTGAAATTAGCTAAACATATATTATTTGATAGGAGTCAAACCTATCTTAATTTCTACAAATGGTCCATTAATTCTACATGAAGAAACATGTATCGAAACAATATAAAGGAAGAAGAAGGACCAAATCAATTAATAGAGCTTATATATTGTTCTTTCGTTATAGAACTTTAATCCTGTCAAGATCAAATTGTTGATTTATACGAAAAGGACAGAAGTCATGCAAGCAATTAGGTCATCTACAGAACCATTTGAATAGTTTTTGTTGCAAAACAATTTACTAGAAACTGTCATACCCTTACTACTACTCCCTCCTCCCTCGGCGTCCGCCGTAAAAAAATCTAGATTTTCGGACATGCCCAACCTAAAACCAATAAATCGATGGTGCTAAATCTTACAATCAATCAGCTATTTGGTGTAGACGGGCAAAAAAAAAGTAATGGAATTAGATCTGGATACCCTAAGCTTTCGTTTTAATCTAGTAGCCGTCGGAACCACAGTTGAGGCTGACTCAATTTCTAGGAATCAACTAGAGCAAAGTATATCTAGAAAGCACGAACATGCATCAGCTAAAATATATGAAGCGGATAGTTTTCTTACCTTTGTTTTCATGCTGGATGAGGAGGCTAAGCGAGACATCCGTAGGAGAACTTACAAAGAGAATAACCAGGAGAGGGCTAGCAAGCAGGTTTTATAAATAGGCCAATTCAAAATGGGAAGTATTTTTTTCTACAGTGTGAAATTAAAATAACGCTGCTTTGACCATGGTGGCTCAATCTTAATATGACAGTTGGATCCTATATAATCTCAACTTATACCGACATATGTGTGTTGGTCATGCTTTAAATATATTCCAACATAGCTGTGGCATTTATAGTAATTTTTATACAATATCTGTCCATACAAAATATTTGGAGTTTCCGTTTGGATGCTCACATCCCATGTTCCTTAGACATTTCACACGACAATGTTTCTTGTGTCATTGTTACAGAGTTAGGTGATCTCGTTTACGTTTATACGCTCCTCCTTCTGAGAAAGTTCTTTGCAAAAGTAGATATTGGTAAAAATCTGTAGCAACTCAGGTCAGGAAGACATCATGATGTGTAGATATTGGCCCTTGAATGCAAATCTACGGGGATCCTGCTAGCAGGCTTTTATCTATTCATTCACTATACTCATTTTTTTTTAAAAAAAAACTACTCATTCATTATACTCGATTTTCAAATCTAGCAGTACTAATTTGATGTTCCAGCTAAACATTGAACAACTCATGATGAATATGTGATTCTTGCTATTTTTTTGTACAAATATTCTGGGTTGGCCACCAGGTGGCCAAATCAGCCTTATGAATCCCCAAGTGGAGAGATGAGCTAGGAAATGAAAAGGCATGCATCCAAGCTCTTTCTGCTTCATGCAACCACTGCAATTTTTGTTTGACTTGGGTCAGCCATGAGAAAATAGAAAGGAAGGTTCTTTTAGAAAAATCTTTTGTGAATTGAGCTCAGTTGGTTAGATTTCTTGTGTTAGAGAACATATCCAGATATGTAAAGTCTTTTGAATCAACATGGGTACTCATACTTATGGGTAACTAATTTTTTATTTTTTTAAAATGAATGGGCAACTAAATTTTAGTGGTAAGTGGCATGCCTGTCGGTTGTCTACAAAGGAAAGACATGTTATGATTTTGCCGATCTGCTGGCCCAATTTTTCAATGGAGTTCGCTAAGGTAGGGTAATCTTTAAAGAAGGAAAGCTAGAAAAAGAGAAGAATTTTGGCTCGGGCCATATTCTCAGTTCAGAGCAAAACTCTATTCATTAAAAATTAATATTCATAATAATATTAAATTTAATAGAAACCACAAATAAATTGGATATTTTAAAACCAAATAACTGCTAGTTATTCATACAAAAGAACGAAAGGTCAATGCTAAATCATCTACAGGCAAGTGTGATCGGAGAGAAGAGGAGAGACATGAGGATTGTGGGACCGTAGAACACCTTAAGCCCCTATTTGGGTATTATGGTTTTTAAAAGCCAAGGTATTTTGAAAACATGGTTTTCATAGATGCCATCGTCAAACAAAACCATGGTTCGGGAAAAAAAAATAGGTCTTGTCTGAAGTTTCTAAA
>LAPY01002097.1:37899-51400 GCA_000970635.1 Eragrostis tef | reverse complement strand
GGGACACTCTAAAAACATGGTTTTGTCTGTGGGACATCGTTACTTTCATATTTGCCTCCTGGACACTGAGAATTTGTGGCTTTTGTCTGTAAGACACTATAGCAGGAAAAATAATAATTTTCAATTTTTTTATATCAATACACAAAATGTATTCTAACATGAAATTTCTCACAAACATACATTACTGTATTCTCTATACATGATTTTTTTATCTACTGTTGATTGTTTTCACACATTTTACACTAAAAAAATATTTATTTTCCAAATCAAAGTATGTAAATAATTAGTGAAAAATCTAGAAAAACTCACATGGGCAGAAAATGCAACAATATATCTATATGCCAAATTTTAAGTTAAAATATATTTTGTGCATTGAGATAAAAGTTTTTAAAATAGTCATTTCACTTGCTATAGTGTCCTGCAGACAAAAGACACAGTTTCTCAGTGTCCATGAGGCAAATTTGAAAATAACGATGTCCCACAGACAAAACCATGTTTTTAGAGTGTCCCACAGACAAAATTCTCCTCTTTCTATTTTAAACAGATTGCTCCTATATGTGATTTTACATATCTCTGTTACATTCTTGTTATTTTTATTTGTTGCCTTAACTGCTGTTGCAACGCTTCCTTGCATTTTTTTGTGGCAAAAATGTGTGGTGGTTGCCTTCATAGATGAAATAGAAAAATAGATATTGTGACAAGTTGTAATAGAATCTCTTTTTTTTCTATGGCACGATGCAATACTTTCTATCATGTCATAGTTTATCTCTGTTTCATCCTATGTTGCACTAGCATTATTGTAATAATGCAATTCGCATACGAACTGAAAACTTTGACCCTTGTCCGCATCATGACGCAAAATCCATTTTCGTTTCGACTGCAGCGGCCTCTGCTATGCCAAACGGTCAGAAGCGCCAGAATTTTTTCCTAGACCGGAGGAGCCCGCGGTTGCCGGAGCGAAATCTTGCCGAATTTCTGGGCCTTCCACCAGGAACATGCTCTTGGGTTGAGGAAGCGATTCCATGGAGAGACGGCGGAACAGCGTACGCGTCCATCGAAGAAACACGGTTCCGGTGGCCGGAGTTGCTGGACGATGCAACGCAGTACCCGGTCCCAGTATGGTCATGCTGTCCCTGCATTGCCATGTCGCGGAGAGGCCTGAACGGAGTTGGAGCAAGGGCCTGGCTGTTGGCGCCGGCGCCGGCGAAGACACCGGCAGGCCTTGCAGCTCCGGGGTGCGCCCTTCCGTGAAGCATCGTCATCGGGACGTTCGCCCTTGCCTGGACGTCTGCGAGGATCATCCTCGCTTGGTTTCTGGCCTCGTCCCTTTCCTGCATCGTCCTCCGTGCAAGTGTGGCGAGGTCCCAGATCGTTTCGTCAGCCTCCGCAGACAGGGCAACGACCTTCTGCCGCTCCAGTCTGGCCCAGTAGAGTTGTTCCTCCAAAACAGCCCGCTCCTGCAGATAAATCTAATGTGAGTAGTGACTGAATTCGTGATGAAATGCCCTATTAATCTAACGTGAGTAGTGACAGATTCGTGACAAAATGCTTCACTCATGAGCTGCGCACGCAAGATGCAGCGAATGTTAAAGACAGGAACCAACCTAATTAGAAATCTCATTGCACTCACAACTGGGAACAGAAAAGAAATTATAGAACAGTTAAAGGCAGGAACCAACCTTTGGATCAGCGGGCGACGAAGCATTATCCGTTCCCACAAGACACTGCTCCGCTCCGATGCTCAGCATCTTATGCTCTTCCCCTTCCCCATTTCCTCCGATGGTCTTTGAGCAATTCTCCATGTGAATCTCTTCTCTCTAAAGATTTTCTCATGTGAGCATCTGTACAGGAAGAATGAAACAATTGGTACATACGAGTGGCTTATATCATACCATAGTAAACATTTGATACCATAAATGGAAATTATGCTAATTGCTGCGGTTAAGGAGAAAACTTGGAAAGCTTATCACTAAAAATATCACGTTGATTTCTCATATAAAACAAAAGGAATCAGAAAAGAAATGTTTCCTCTCAAAAGAAATTGCCTGGCCTCCTCATTCCTTTCGTGATCTAATCCTAACCACTAAGCAGAGAACATGGCATGCAACTGTTCTTCAGAAATCACTTAGTTGAGATCAAAACTTGGAAAGCATGTTACTAGGCATATCACATTGATCGATTAGCAGAATACTTGGGAAAAATTGCACTGAAATTGTCACCATGATTTTTATACATGATACAAATACCCAAAAAATCATTTGCCCTCCGCATTCCATTCCTTATCCAATCCTGATGAGAAAGCTGTGCAAACAGCTTGCCACAGCGAGGCGTGTTAAATTAACAAAGTCGATAAGTCGGCAAGACATCTTGCCCTCTTTACAACATACACATCTTATAATTTGCTACTTTCCTCACTCAACGTACTGATTGACTGGCATGAAAGGACCCCTAGGAGTACGCGTCTTCTGGTTCGAGTATTGCTTCCCCTTATCTGCTTCATCCAACTTGTTCTCTGATCTGAATTTTGCCACAAGATCTGAGACAGAAGCTCTTAATTTCTCAATTGATTCCAAACTGTTTGCATCGGTCAATAGCTCCCGTGGATGGTGCCGAACCGGACTATTAGCCTGGTGAGTGAAGTAAGGATAAGTCAAGGGATGTAATAAAGCAGAAATAAATGATATAGATGTGTCCATGAGGCACACAAGTTAGAAACTTCCAGTCATTAAGTCAAAAACTATATAAGGTTATTTAGCACAAAATAGTCAACAGGAACCGATATCCACACAACTTGCTTTTTAACATAACTCTAGACCATAAGCGCGAGCAGGAAGTTTCACCTTGTAATTCTTCTCAAGGCAGTTACTCGCCACATTTCTTAAGGATTCTGTGTCTTCACTGTGCTTTTCATTTAGCAATGACAGATTCTCGGTGAAAGTGGCCGAGACAGTTTCTATTATCTTTCGAGTTTCATGATCCAGTGAGAGGGAATCTGGAAATGATCAGGAACTATGTAAGAAAAGCACCGTTTTTTGGAAAACAGATTTATTGTCAAGTTAAAAGGTATTACTCTCTGAAGCAGTCAACATATCAGAAGTGATGGAATGAAACCCTGCATCATTCTGTGAAGATAAGAGCAGCTTTTCATGGAAAATGCTGTGATTGTCTTTTCTCCTCTCTCTGCATAACAGAAATGATTAAGATACCTGGGAAAACCCTAAACTAAAGTTTGAAGTATCACAAAAGTGATTGCTTTTAGTAAAAATGATTACAACTTACCTGATAAAATCATCAGCTTCCATGATTGAGCTCTTACATAGATGATGCAAAGATGATTGAGTATGTGACCAATAAGAAACAGAATGGTCACCTTGCTTCAAGCTGCAGTCAATAACATCTCTTCAGCATAAATAAATCACGGAAACAGTACTATGTCAAGGGAGAATAACAGATTCACAATGAACTATGTTTGAGATCCACAAGGTGAGATTGGTACCACTTCAGTAAGATGTCTTCCATTTGATCTCTTAATTTGGCTTGTAACGAGTTATCCTCCTGGAACTGGCTCTCTACCATTCCAGCATAAGCCACAGCTTCTTCTTTGCCATTGTCTGAAACCTGCTGTAAGTTGGACAGCTCCAGTTTCAGGTGTTTCTGCTCTTCACTGTATTTTCCCTTCAGCTGCCCTATATGTTCTGAAAGCTGCAAACAGGGAGATCATTTAATGCTGAAGTCATGCTAATAACATTTTACTTGCGCATGCAATAGATAAGCCAACCATTGTAGTTTTCCTTGCAGTCAACCCAGACAAAATTCCGGCAATCTTATTAAGAGCGGCCTGCTCATCTTGAGTACAAGTTTCCTATTATAAGGAAGCAAAAGCATGAGATAGTTTGTCCATAAATGAAATAAAAATCATAATGTAAAAAGACCAACTACCTTAAATTCTTCCTCAAATTCAGCAAGCTGCGAGGACCTTTCTATTTGATTTTGTTCCATAAGCTTGATAAGCCTAGACACATGGATCCTAATATCCCTAAAGAAATCAATTGATGTCTTTGACATGGCTTTTGCAGAAGTCAGACTCCTTTGCAGTCCCTGCAAGCAAAAGAAGGTTAATCCAATGATTGCAGCTAGCAAATATTCCATTAAGGCACATAACCTAATAAAATAAAGGAGACTTACTGCTGTTTGCTGTTCAGCGGAAAAGGACAATAGTTCCTTGAGCTCTGAAGTGGATTTCAGAACATCATTAAGAACTTGCTCCGCCTCCGAAACCATTATTGCTAGAAACTGTTGATAAATAGATGTAATGACATATTGTTCAGCGTTTCAGTTATTTGCATTGGATTGTACTTGGTACTAAAAACTTGATATGTTTCATACATTGTCAACAGCTACTGCATGTGCAGAAATATTCAGCAACATCTGCTCAGAATCCATAATGGATCTCTGCCTTAGAGTACTAGCTAACTCTCTCATGCATTGGACCCCAGAGGCATACATATCCTTGGCTTTTGAAATTCTTCTCTCCAATTGGTTTGCTGACTGAACACAAATTTATGGAGAAACAATTTTAGTATTCTAGGACATGGATAGTGATCATGAAAGTAACTACTCGTATGTTAAAACTTTTACAGTAGCACCTGCGTATTAGCTGAAAAGTATGATTTAATTTGTTCATTCATGGACTCCAATATTTTACGTTGTTCGCAAACTGATCCAATAACTGTGCTTTGCAAAACCCCAAGACTGTGATGCAATCCAGATCGAAAATCAGATAGCAACCCTTCATTCGCAGCTTCAGTTTTTGACTGCCTTTCTATAAATGATTGTGAAACGCATGAAAAACGGTCAGAACAAGGATAGAGAAAACTGAACTAAATTAGGTGAGACTAACTATTAACCTAGTTTACTCAGAAGCATAGTGATATCCCCAGAAGCATTCTCCAAGGTGCTGCGCATTTCCTTTGCACGTTCAAGAATTAAGTGTTCTGCAAAAGATATGAAAGCATGGTGATACCCTTTCTAATTTTGACCATGAAAAACCAATTATTTAGTGAGTTGAACAATTACCAGCAGAAAGTAAATTTGAAATTATGAAGTCCTTCTCCTTCAACGAAGCGTTAGCTCTAGAATGAGCTTCTTGAAGATCTAGAAACTTTCCCTTCCAGTTTTCAAGATTTACCTAACAGGAAGATGCACAAAATAGCCAGATCCTTAGGATTATAAATAACAGAAATGATTCTTTTTTGTAATTTGGAACAAAAGAAAAGCACATTTTCAAAACCTCTTTACCTTCAACTCTTTGTTCTGACTTTCCAAATCCAACCTGTATTCCTGCTCGGCCACATACAAACCTTTGTATTTTTCAACTTCCTACCAGACCACCAAAACTGTAACTCAGTTCACTTGAATTAGTAAAAGAGTTACTAGAATGAAACTGGATTTGGGGATAGCTATACTTTGTCCTGTTTTTGAAGAGTGAGCTCCAAGTGTTCTATTTTCTCCCTCATTGTCTGGAATTAATAGTCAATATAATTAAGAATACCGAAATGTTATAAACAAGCCCTATGTGAATTGTATATAATATGATGTAAAGTTTTAATTGCACCTTTTTTTCTGCCTCTTCTAGAGCGAACCTTTCATTAGGGATGTAGATTCCGTTCTTTTCCCTTGCAGCTTTAACGTCTGACAATAGTACTTGTGAGATTATATAATAATGTGATAGACAGAAGCAAAAGGCAAAAGGAAAAGAGAGAACCTTGCTTCATTCTTTCCATTTCTTGGTAGATGTCCTTAAGCATAACAGATTTGCACGTTTTTTGGTTTGCCTACAGTTATTGTTGAGTTAACAAGTGTATCAAGCAACTTCACTGTTGCAAAACACCATGCATGAATAGAAGCTGCACCTCTGGCTTGTTTCTTATGCTTTTAGCACGAGAAGCATAATCAAGTGTAACTAGTGTTTCTTCCAAGCAATGGACAGAAGGAGACACTGTTGCTATGATGCATGTTTTGGCTTTTCCACCTAAGGATTCTCTTAGAAGCCTTGTGAGCTTACTATCCCTGATAAAATTCCAAACAAGTATGCATTACCACCACACAGAGTAGATATCGATTCCTCTATGCAGACAAAAAAGTACTCATGTCCAACCTGTACGGGACATGAACTGAATGCTCCACAAGCGCTGTGATGACACGCCCCAGAGTTAATAAGCTCTTATTCATCTCTCCAGCTTCTCTTGCTCTACCCTGTCAGAATGTTAGAAATCAAGATTTCAACAGGACTGGCATGCCCAAAGAAAAAATCATAGCGTTCTAAGATAGCACCCCAGCGACTCAGCGATATCTGTTTGTTACTTTGTAAGTTACTTAGCTAGTAATTTGTTAGTATTCGGTACCCTTAAGCATATTCCAGAACATACTTGCTAATTTGTGTATTAAGTACCCCTAAGCATGTTCCTAAACAACTTGACCATGACCATAAGTCAATAGGATGAGACCGACTAGAAGGCTACAATATTAAACTCAGTGACCTTATTAGACAAGGAGGATAGACTAACCCATAACTTGAACTCCAATGAGTTGGCAATGGAAAAATTACCTCTCTTGCACCTGATCGAGCTATATTCTCTGATCCAGCCAAGTCTACAAGGTTCAACCTCCCACATTTCATGAGTTCCTCATTCCCTACTGTCGTTTCTTTGACATGGATGTTTATAGAAAATACAGCATGCGATCGGCTGCAAGTACGGAATGATACTTAGCATCAAATAGAACAATTTTAGCTTGAAAAGAAGGTGAAAGTAGGACGATTAACACCTGCTTTGCTTATTTAGTGCGGTGTCAGCAGTGCGTCTCCTAGCTGATCCACATTCCAGCAGACTATATATGTCGCTAGGACTGTATACAACAATCTCTTCAAGCCCTCTTATGATCGCTCCTCCTTTGCCATCTTCCATAAGAGATATAGGCCTCTTTTGTCTATCTTCAGAAAATCTGCTTTGGTCCTCCAAAGCCAACAGGTCTGATATCTCTTCGTTATAGAGCTCTAAGAAGCTTACCTTCATGCTATAATCTGCCTTCCGTGTTTCCAATACATCAACGATATGACGTACTGCTCTAGGGATGACACCAGCTGTGTCTGATAGTTCACCAACCTAACATTAGATGAGACAAATTATTCAATAGCTGCAAGCAACTTCTCAGAAGCGTCCAAATATGTAGGGTACCTTCTGCCTCATCTCTCCCTCCATGGTGTAAGTTTTCCCAGTTCCAGTCTGACCAAAGGCGAAGACAGTGCAGTTATAGCCTTCGAGGACATCATGTACCATTGGTGCAACAGCGTGCTCGTATATCGATCTTTGCTGCGATTTCGGTCCAAATACCTGGGACAAAGTAACAACCACATATCCATCAAAATTCATGGTAAGCAACAAAATAAATAAATTCAGCAATTCTGGCAATGCTATGTGTAAGACCATGTTTCTTTGTAACAAGTCATCGAAGCAAAAGATACCAACTGTTCAACACGATAATCATTCAGAGACACATAGGTCCACTGCAAAAATAAAAGCAGCAGAACATAGGTCCGAAGAGGATTTACCTTGTCAAAGGTAAACGTCTTGTCTGCTTGCTTGAAGAGGCTGTGCAGAACGGTGACTTCCCTCTTTGTGTCATTGCAAGAGATGGCGCTCTGCACATTCGATCGCTGCTCCTCCTTGCTGAGTGGCCTGGATGCACACGAATCAGAGAAACTCATCAGTAACGCTAGCTACAGTCAGATTCAGATAATCAGAGGCTATCTCCCGGCATCCATGAACTAGCAGTGGAGCAGAAGCAGAAAGCAACACATTTGATGTGTTCGTGATCGCTATTCAATCGCTACTAACAAGGAAACAGATCTCAAGCAACTGACCTGCACCGGAGCACGACCTGGACGTTCACCTCGCGATCCCTGTCGCCTCCGCCACCGCCGCCTCCACCGGCGCCCACGCCACTGCGGCGCACGCTGCTCTGGGATCCCCCGTCTGCCCACCTCAGCTCGCGCTGACGCCGCTCCGACCGCTCCGGACGCGGCGTGAGGAAGGGCATCGGAGCCGGCCCCACCCACGACCTCCTGCTGGGGTTCGGCGTCTGCGCCATAACACCACCGTCGCCACTGCCCAGAGAGACTCCCTTGCGCTCCGATTCGAGGCAGGGTTGAGGGGATCGCGAGGTTTCGGAAGAGGATTTGGGAGAATCGGAGGGGGAAGGGGGAGGAGGCCGCGTCTTTTCCGTTGCGGAGAAATTTGAATTCGGCGGTGGGGTCTGGCTGCCGACTGGGAATGTGTGGGCTTTCTCGGCGCAGGAGCCAGGCGGCAGACGACGTGTGTGGGCGGCGGACACGTGGATCCTTGCAAATGCGGCATTTGTGGGGGTGGGCTGTACGTTTGTTTGGGCTTGGTAATGGGCCTGACCCAACAGTTGCCTTGCCCAAGAGTCTATAAAAAAAAAAGTTGCCTAAGATTTCGTTTAGGACTAAAGTTTAGCGCGAAAAATCTTGTTATTTAAAGTTATTAAGTAAAGTATAATTACAAAACTAATTTCAAAACTATGTCTTAATTCGCGAGACAAATCTAATGAAGGTAATTAAGCAGCGATTACGGTTACTGTAATATTATTATAGTAAAACATAGATTAATTAGGCTTATTAGATTGATCTTAAAATTAGGAGTCATTTGTGAAAAAGATTTTATCATTAAACTTTATTTAATACTTCTAAATAACAAAATTCTCCAGACTAAATTTTAGGACTAAAGGAAACGAACAGGGTCTAAGCTCAGATTCAGCGAAAAGAAATTGCGTGCTCCTAAAAAAAAGCAACAAAAAGAAACTGCGCAACTATTTTTTTTGCGAGGGACGCAACTATTATATGTAGATCATTATTGCAGAAGGAACAAATCAGGTCAAAGAAATGATCGCAGCAGCCATTCTGAAACATATACTACCCGCATAGAGAAATTAAGTGCAATTGGTAACACATAGTGGCTGCCATTTAGAACAAAGTTTTATTCCCCGTTTAGGAAGGTCAACGACAAAGGCGCGGTTTCTCATCGGCAGAGTGGGAGGTGTATGGGTTGGTTTGGCTCATGGCTCATTGTTTGCTCGCGAATTGCATCGCAGGCTGCAAGCACACGGCACTAACTAGCATGCGTTCCTATACATCGCTTCTACTACTTCAGTCGCTGTCGATGAATCAGACAACTCTATGATATCTCCAGCTTGCACGCATTGGCGGTTTGAGCTTGTACATACTGCCGTTGACTTTGTGCAGCACGTTGGTTCTGAAATAATGCCGCTTACTATATGTGCGGGAGCCCTAGGTCCAACCGAATGAAGCTAGATGCACCTGGCGTGTTGATGTCAGTTGCGTTTTCTTTTCTTTCTCTTTTTGAACTAACAGTTGCATTTTTTTTCTTTCTTTAAGCTAATTATGCATGCATCTACTCAAGGGAAGGGAACATGTTTGACTTGGGGAGCAGTGGTTGTTTATTACAGCTAGAGTCAGTTGACTTGATGTACTGCAGCTCCTCCCTGAAGCTGTTCTAGAAGGTCAACAGCATAATGTGTTCCTCAAGGGCTAACCAATGGAGAATATAATGAGAGATTTATAGAGTAGTATACATTGCTCGTTCTGTGTCATGAAAATTGCTGCCGCAAAAGTCAAAGCTCGGGGATATTCTGCGAATCGAGTGAGCTAGTAATTTAACTTCAGGTTGAGAGCTTTATTTGCGGCTTGCAGGCTGACTTGACTTAGATAAACATACTTTACACTACAATTTGAGTGCAGGGTCAACTTTCTTCTGTTCCTCTCTAGATACTGCGAGTGCATGTGAGGATGTGACACCTGAAACTGAATACGAGAAATATAGAACTGTTTCACTCGGTTCTGACTATGCCAGAATAATGGAGAATGACGATGATTGGAACTGGTAGAGAACGGTCAGGCACCGGCTGGCACGTCGATCAGGGAGAGAATCGTCAACAACAACTATGTAGCGAACTGGATGAGCTCGTGAGATGAAAACCTTTTTTTTTTTAAAAAAAAAGAACACCGATGACTCCTGCGCAAAGCCGGTGCTTGATCTTTCAGGGTCGCCCCCCCCCCCCCCCCCCCTCTTCATCAGTCCATCATCTTGACCCTAACATATATTTTACAGCTCAAGTACATGTAGGTATTTCGATGATAGGAGGTGTCTTTGATCCTTGAGCAACGAACTAGCTGAAACAATTGGCTTCTATGAACTAGTAATAGGCAAGATCAACTCTTAACAAAGTATCCATTTCTGTCGTCACTTTTTTGTTTACTAAACCAAGGGAGAGGTTTACAAATTAGCGAAGTTTTTTTAGAAATGTTGAAGCCCCTTACTTCAATTAGCGAAGCACTCACAGTAAATTTAAAGGTTCCTCGCAAAAAAAAAAAGTAAATTTAAAGGTTTACAAATTTCAGAGTACAAACCGTTGTCGCTTTCGCGATATCTCTAACCCATCTTGTGGTCTCTAAATCAGACAAGAACGTAAGAGAGAGGTACATAAGCTAGAAATAATCAGATCCAAGTACGTTTAGGTTACCGCATGGTCGAAGAAGAGTTGGAGATAGCATGCGTGTGCGGCGTGTCCGTGTGTGGGTGTGATCGCAGCTAGCATGACGAGCTCAGTTCTGTGGCCATGGCGCTGGATTCAGTGCAGTGCTGACACCCACAGCAGCAGTTAGAATAGTTCCAGCCTTCCAGGGATGGGACGAGAATCAAAAGCCCCTGTTGTACTTCTTTGTATCTTGGAAAATGCACAGACCTCGGATGTTTTTCTCTCCATCTCACTTTCGAGGACTTTTCTTAAGTGGGCTATTTCCTTTTCTTCCTTCTTCCATAGAAGTACAAATTTTACTCTTGGTGCACAACAAAAGTGATAGATAATGCCGTTGCCTTCTCTCACAACATACCTTTCCTCGATCTTTTCCGTTCCCTTCACTTTCTTCGTCAACGACGTTGCCGCACGACTAGTGCTTTCTGTTTCAAAAAACCGTCACCGAAGGAGCAAATCTGTAGATGACATGAGTTTTGTTTCTCAGAAAGAAGAGAAACATTCAAACACAAGAGCCATTCCGACATATTCTTCCAGCCCAACGAACTGCAGCTAGCAACTTGACCTTAGCAGTTAGCATGCGGAATTATTTGTTCGAAAAAGCGTCATTGCGTGCGTGTACTCAGTACTCACGCAAGCTCTCAACTTTTCTTCTCTACTGCAGTCGTCTCTGTCCTCACTCCATCTTACGGTACCGCTGCAGAAATAATCAGATTTTTCTGAATCCACTTGTTTAGAGCAGCTTTAGGACGGTGCCACACAATTGTAGTCCAAGCACCAAAGAATCTAACTTCTCTCAACGCTTTTATTATACAAGTACCGGGTATACGTGTATACGTGGTATGCATAAGCACCACGCGATCATGTACTTTGCAAAGCATTAATTATGCTTTGACCTCATTTGTTCGAAAAAAGTTTATGCTTTGACTTCTTGCTGTAGCATTATAGTATCTTCGCAAAGCGGTGTCAACAATAAAAGTAATGACTTTAGAGAAGTAGTCGCTGGTTATAATATGATCGACCTTATTGCTTGAAATTCCTACTGATCTAGGTATATCCGTATTTTTTAATATTCTCTTGTGTTTGCAGCTAACGTCGGCTGAAAAAAAAAATACGACGTGATAATATTTTCTAAGATTTTTGTTAGTTTTCTTGGTGTTGCACAAGAATTCCATTTCGTCATGGTATAGACATCATGAGTTCATGATGCAGAAACAACCAACTCTGTATACCACCTTGGTGAAGAACTGTATTTTATTTGGCAATAAGTTGTAGTTGGTGCAGAATTCCGACACAAACAACTGAAGATCGTTGGTGCATATCTCTGCACGTCAAGGTTTCATTTCAAAGATTTTAGTCGCATTATTCAATTTGCGACATCAACATTGGAGCTTGTGTACTTGTGCTCTTCAGAGTGAAAACCCCTGGTCTGACCTTCACTGGTTGGATCTGACAACAACGACAATGTGAGATCCCTTCTTTTGGAAGCGTTGCTTTGGAGACGTCACCCACTCACCTTTGACCCCGGAATGGATACACCTTTTTGCTGCCTGCCCATATGTTGCTCTCGCATGGATGATCTCCCGGTGGCCCTAGCTATGAGCGGGGCTGGTACTGTTTTTAGATGTTGACAACAAGTTGCAATTTGTCAGCTTAAGCCTTAATAAGCCGAAGTGTTTTGATGCGCTCTCTCAGTTGGTGGCAGCAATCGTTGTGCATATTGCTTCTGCCGAGGGGACCGAAAAGACGTTGTTACTTCTCTTGATTGTTTGAAAAATACTATAACCGGTGACGATCATTTGATGAAATGGATCTAGTTCCTTTTACTTGTCAAAATAAGCATAGTAATATATGACGGCTTACGATCATGCGTGACATGGAACGACGACAGCAAATTAACCGGTTTTTCTTGCCGAAAGGCAGATAGGATATTGGATGAGGAATGCAGAGTCCTCACTCTTCAGAGCTTCAAGAGTTCCGGTTACTTGTCATGGTTTCCAACGACCCCCAGTTAACATCCATTTCGAAATACCAGACGACACGGCAATGTGTCCACAATTGCGGAAGTAACACTACGCAGCTATGCACACGCACGGCCGGGATAAGACAAGACAAGTGCCCGAACGGCATTCGATGATGCCAACAAAAAACGGCTTCGCCGCGCGGCGGCGCGCACCCCCGGCCCACAGCAGCTCGATCGGCTCTCTTACAGGGCCGCACTGCATGTTGTCATAGTGACGACATAACCAACCAATAACCTCTCTAGCCAAGCTATGAACAGGCAAATCTGACTTACTAACATGTTTATTATATTCACAAAGTCAAGGAATTAACAATGCTAAGTAGCTGCAAGCCTGATCATTGGGCGTAGGTTAGACTTCTGCAAGTGCTACAGAGCTCTAGCTATAAATATAGACATCGTCTAGCACACAGTAGATGCTCAAACCACCTTCCCCACCTCTTCCTCCATTCAAACGCTTCTGCGAAAAACTCTTTTTCTGACTAACGCTTCCATCCAAGAAAACTCTCGATCGGGATCGTCCAGCTTCGTCATCAATCTGTTAGCTGCCTAGCTCGATCTCTGTAGCTTCTGAATTCTCGGCCAATCAATGGCGTACGGCAAGCGGTCCAGGCAGCAGGCCGAGGAGATGATCTGGCTGCCCGAGGGCACCGACATGGCGCGCTTCATGCTGCTCTTCTCCAGCCACCACCACGTCGGCGCCACGGCGGCGGACGCGGCCTCGTCGGCGCCGGAGAAGGTGTTCGAGTGCAAGACCTGCAGCCGGCGGTTCCCGTCGTTCCAGGCGCTGGGCGGGCACCGGGCCAGCCACAAGAAGCCCCGCCTCGCGGACGGCGAGGCCGCCCAGCCGCC
>LAPY01002096.1:84630-94881 GCA_000970635.1 Eragrostis tef | reverse complement strand
AAGCCATTCTTTGGTGGGCTCCCATACGGAGTTCGAAGCCGATAATTTTCACTGCCATCCTGATATGAAGAAAATTATCGGTCACCACATGGTTATATCACAAGAAACACCATAACTAGGACAAGTAACAGGCCACAATGAAGAGATTATTATGAGTAATTATGTGTATCAGTTATTTGGTATGTGCAACATATCATCCCCAAAACATTATTACTTTGTAGCTTAGCTTGTCACTGAAATATAATTTCTAACTTCAAAGCTTTCTGCTCGAATTGGACACATAGATTATGGCAAGGTACTTTCATGATCATTTGGCATGGTATGATGATTATGTTGATATGTGATCCAGATCCTAGTTTTTAATCTGGCATTATGAAAGAAAAGAGTTCATAGCAGTAGAATCAAACTTCATGTTTCTTGTTACTGCTATTGAATTATAAAATTCCAGTGTTCCTTGTCAAACGATTTTGTGAGAATATAACTCTTACATACAAGAAATGTCTATCACCTTAAATAAGTCAACAAACAGCCAAAAAAAAAGGATGGCTCAAAGGTTATTTCCAATATAAGAATTGGTAATACCTTGTGGACACTGTCATTGCTGCTGAAAGGAGAACTTAATGGAGAACTCCGTCGTGTGTACGTCCTTGGACTGGTTGCACCAGAGGAAAGGATATCACTTCTTGATTCAGTTCTCCATTTTCTTTGATGGCTTCGGGAAATCAGCGTTTTCAGCCCAGCAAACCATACCTCAGCTTCATCTTTATCTTTACATATCTGATTTAATGAATAAACTAAAATGGTCATCATGTGAAAATTAAACTAAAAATGAAAGAAAAGGGAAAAGAAAGAAACAAAGAACAGTGAAACCTAAGTGACCTAGAGAACAAATATGGAGCACAAAAAGTGAACTGGAAAACTTACAATGTCCAATGACCTATCATGGGAAATTAGAGAAAAAGACTGGCATTCCTTCTCAGGTCGTGGATACCTCTGAAAAATTGCCTAAATTGTCCAAAAAAACAAAAGAAACAAAGAAGTTCAGGTTAGTAAAAATCATACACCATGTTCATTACAATGGCAAATTGGTGCTACTTCTGACTATATCTTGTTATTCTAGGACAAAAATGAAAAAAATCCCGCCCCAGTATAATGGTCAGAAGTAGTAACAGTTACACTGCAACAGAATTTGAGAGCTTTTGTTGGTTTATAGTTTAATTTTTTTAAAGTGATTCTTATAGCTATATGTTCCTCACGCCAGGCTATTTATTCCAGAAAGTAAGCATTCATATGAGTTGGCAAGCAAAAAATTAACAGCAAGCCAAGGGAATTTTAACAACGAAGTTAATCAGCGAAACAATTTATCATAATAGTCAGGAAAACCTAGACAGGACTATCTTCTAAAATGTACGAGCCTCTTAGGAACATTAACTTACAGTCCGTTGTCCAGGAATTATCCTGGATACATGGCTCAACTTCAGATGCTTCTCCTCTTTCCCTGAGAACCATATCAATACAGATTCGTCCTGAAGGATCCAAGAAGCAGACAACACACCAAATCAGAGCAAAGACTACGCGGGGCAAATAAGCTGTATTAGAGAGTGCAGATAAAGCTTACGTTGGATAACCTAAATGGACAAAACTTTGGCTTTCCTCTACGTCCATACTTCAACAAATAAGCTCCTTTCTTGAGAGCAGTGATAGCCTGCAGAAAAACAGAAGCAAAAAAGATAGTGTCAACTATCAATAGTACCTCAACACTTTAGAGGAGACTTCCAGATAACACATAGGGGGAAAAGGTATAGCATGCTTGCACAGAATATTCAAGAAGGCTATGTACACAACCAAGTCATTTTGTAATAAACTTCAAGCTCAAACAACTACAATAAATCTACAAGCAACGCAATAAAGAGGACCATATGCCATAGTGTATGACTGACTCTGTGAAACTCATTAACAGAACTCTATGGGCTTAAGAACTTTTCATCTTTATCTTTACATATCTGATTTATTGAATAAACTAAAATGGTCATCATGTGAAAATTAGACTAAAAATGAAAGAAAAGGGAAAAGAAAGAAACAAAGAACAGTGAAACCTAAGGGACCTAGAGAACAAATATGGAACACCAAAAAGTGAACTGGAAAACTTACAATGTCCAATGACCTATCATGGGAAATTAGAGAAAAAGACTGGCATTCCTTCTCAGGTCGTGGATACCTCTGAAAAATTGCCTAAATTGTCCAAAAAAACAAAAGAAACAAAGAAGTTCAGGTTAGTAAAAATCATACACCATGTTCATTACAATGGCAAATTGGTGCTAATTCTGACTATATCTTGTTATTTCACGACAAAAATGAAAAATACCACCTAAGTATAATGGTCAGAAGTAGTAACAGTTACACTGCAACTGAATTTGAGAGCTTTTGTTGGTTTATAGTTTAATTTTTTTAAGTGATTCTTATAGCTATATCTTCCTCACGCCAAGCTATTTATTCCAGAAAGTAAGCATTCATATGAGTTGGCAAGCAAAAAATTAACAGCAAGCCAAGGGAATTTTAACAACGAAGTTAATCAGCGAAACAATTTATCATAATAGTCAGGAAAACCTAGACAGGACTATCTTCTAAAATGTACGAGCCTCTTAGGAACATTAACTTACAGTCCGTTGTCCAGGAATTATCCTGGATACATGGCTCAACTTCAGATGCTTCTCCTCTTTCCCTGAGAACCATATCAATACAGATTCGTCCTGAAGGATCCAAGAAGCAGACAACACACCAAATCAGAGCAAAGACTACGCGGGGCAAATAAGCTGTATTAGAGAGTGCAGATAAAGCTTACGTTGGATAACCTAAATGGACAAAACTTTGGCTTTCCTCTACGTCCATACTTCAACAAATAAGCTCCTTTCTTGAGAGCAGTGATAGCCTGCAGAAAAACAGAAGCAAAAAAGATAGTGTCAACTATCAATAGTACCTCAACACTTTAGAGGAGACTTCCAGATAACACATAGGGGGAAAAGGTATAGCATGCTTGCACAGAATATTCAAGAAGGCTATGTACACAACAAAGTCATTTTGTAATAAACTTCAAGCTCAAACAACTACAATAAATCTACAAGCAACGCAATAAAGAGGACCATATGCCATATTGTATGACTGACTCTGTGAAACTCATTAACAGAACTCTATGGGCTTAAGAACTTTTAGATGCATTGTGGACGTTCTGTACTCTGAAAGTATTAACAGAATAAATACTGAACATATGCAAAGGCAAATATCATCATGCTACTAATTCTTCAACTGATGACAATATACAACATAAATCAAAATTACCTATTGCTTAACAAAATCTCCAGTTATATTTAATGGACGTATGTCAGGATTTATACTCTAAAAGGATAACAGCACCAATACAGAACATACATAAAGGCAAGAGGGATGCTGAAATAGAGATGGCATATACAAGATGAACCAGTATTTTCTACTATTTGTCCTTTGTTGTTAGTATGTTCCATACAGCTTATTCTTCACAGTGAAATTTTTTAGTAAGCAACCGACTGATGTGTGTGCCTTGCTTTCATGTTCTTGGTTTAACCGCAACCAAAACAATAAACATTCCTCAAAAATAAGGACAATAACCTATCATGCAAAACGTTTGTGTTGCCTTTATACTTGTCCCCCAATGATGAACACGATTGCAGCCATTGAGCTTGTTGATTTGATACGTAGATGTTGGTGATTGTGACAGCTTCAGTTATACATTGCCCTTTCCTGTATCAATTTTGTTCTTACTACTTTGTATTATTAGTATCTTGTCAGCCGCACGTGGATGGGAGCTGACAAAGCATCTCACTAAGAATATCATAACTTAAACACCATTTTGATCAGCACCTTCAATGGTCATAACACGGCATCTGATTGACAAGTGCGGTCCCATTCAGTGAATCACGAACGAAATATTGAAACTTCTGTTAACATAATTAGTTGAAGCATACCCATAATGTTTTGAGTAACTTCATCGAGCATTGCTTTTATGCAACATTTGGCTCTTCTGCCTAACAGGTTTACCACAAATGGAATATGGAGAGTGAACAAAAAAATTATATCAATCTGCACTTGAGTCCAAGCGTCCTACACCGCAAGAGCCTCCTTAAAGCCAAAAAGAGGACTACACCAGTCGATTAAGCTTACATTATTAGCCATTATCCATATGAATTTCGTATGGTCAGACATCTCGCTCGAAATGTACAGGAGTTGAAATCCACAAAACCACATAGACACCCTGCACTACATCCATTTCACAACAATTTTCACAAATCCAATTGTAACCCCATCAAAATTCTCTAGGGGCCATTTAGCAATGACGACAGTGAATGGGCTAGCATTTTACCAAGACCAACAAACCACTGAAGAAATCGTACGCGTCTATACAAGTCAAAAACTACACTAGCTGTCGGTCCTCCCAAAGTAAATCTGCAGCTCCGCATAGTGATCCCTTCACCAAAATGGGAAATGAGAATTGTAGTCCCAATCCCCAACTTGAGCTCGTAAACTAGGCGCCAGATAAACGTCAAACAAGTCAACAAGAGCTCTCGGAATCGCAGCAGAGGAACAGGCCAAACCGGAATCTACAATCTGAGCTCAACCAAAACACTGAAACCCAAGTGCATGAAGAGACAAAAACACCAGACGATAGCAACTATTCCCACGAATTCCGACGGAATTAGCCACCATTCCACCTCGTCGGCTAAAAAAACGGAAGCAGCAGAATCCAACGCGAAAGAAATTCCACGACACGCGCAGGCGTGACCCAAGCAGAGGAAACATGTGTCTATCAGACTCTACCAGGCGCTCAAGTTGCACCCCATTAAAAGGAATCTGAAAATCAAACCGCCCCTAGAAATCTAAAGGGAGCAAGGTTAGCGCAGCACGCACCTGCTCGATGTCGCGCTCCACGGGCCCTGCCCGGATGCCGCCGAGATCCGACGAGGCGTCCGACATCGCGGCCTCCGCATCAGCCCCACCGCCCCATCACGGAACCCGAAGAACACACAGCCACGCGCGGACCTTAGGCCTTGCTCCGAGCTCTAGCACCACGGGCGGAGTGCCGCGGCGCGGCGCGCGGCAATGGGGAGGCCGGGTCACCGGAGCTGCGGCGCGGCTCCAGGCAGCTCGCGAAGCGCTGCGGCCTCGCGGGGCGACAGGCGCAGGGCGCGCCTCTGCTCTGTCGGAGGATCGGATCGGAGCGCGGCGGCGGAGGAGGAAGGGTTTGGCAACTTGGGGAGGGAGGGAGGGAGGGGGGGAGAGATCGCGACGCGGGGGTGGAGTCAGGAGAGAGGAGGAACCAGGGTGAGAGAGGGAGAGAGGAATGAAGCTTTTTCTTTTTTTTTTCACCCCGAAATTTATTTTATTCGTTTTAGCGCGAGGACTGGAGGTCTGGGTTCTGGTTGGGGATGGGGCTGATGATTCGGTTCGACCTGTGCTTTTCTTTGCGAGTGAGGTTTTTTTTTGGCCGCCTCGGCCATTGCGATTCACGGCTCTCTCCTCTCCTGAACGGACGGCGCCGGTAAATGTACCCTAGACCGTTACGGCGATTTGACGGCTACTCAGACAGACGTACTCCTCCTAGTAGATGATGGATTGGCTATAACGGCAGCATCTAGCAACAGTACAGTGCTCAATGGGGCCCAGCTGCAGTGACCGAGCTTCCCTTCGGCAAGGACACGAACCACTCGTGCGGAAGTGGAGCTGCCCCTGCGTCGCGCTCGCACCAGACATTCGGCAGCACGTGTCAAAGCAACCTGTGCTACTTCCAACGTTTCCGTTTGTCCGCGCGTGGAGCTAACCAACACTAACCACTACTACTACTGCGTGGTACTGTAAAGTGTGCGAGATAACTAAACATCGTTTATCAGCCTTGCAACCGAAATAGCTTTTGGAGCTAACTAATCCACTCCGTTGTTTTTCTGGACTTTCTCCTCGTCGTGACGACGGCCTAATTCCGGGGACAAAAACATGCGTTTGTCGACGTGACGCGATCATCGCCGCCGAGGACGTACCTCGCAGAACACTACTAATACAGTATTGTTGTGGAAAATGACCTGATCGAATTCTTAATTTTTGTGCACGTACGTGGTATTTTTTCTGGAGAGCAGGCAGGCAGGCAGGCAGGTCGGTTTCAGCTCAATGATCGTGAAGCCGGGGCCTGGTATCATGCGGTGCGATCGAGATGGCGAAAGGGACAGCAGCGTCCAGGCGCAACAAAGAGAGCGCATCGCCTTTCTCGACCGCGGCAGATTGCGTCCATGCGCGTCACGCTATCACTAAGATAATCTATGACAAACCCTTACTTTTACAGGGCGTTCACGTAGTTAGTTGATCATGAATGCAAGCAAGCTAGATCAGTCCTCCCAATCCAAGCTAGCCAGGTCCCCTCTCTTGTTGAAGCTTGTTGCTTGAGTAGGGGAGGGCGGCCGGCCGGCCAGCCGGGCACTCGATGATGAATGATCTGCTTCTTGTGGGGCGCTCGATCTAACCGACTAAACCAAGCAGGCTCTCATCAGGGTTACAAAGGAAGGTGGATGTGGACACTTGGGCGAAGGAGAATCTGGACCATTGCTAGCTTGGTTTGATTTGATGGTGTAATAACGTTGGCATGCAACAAATCTCACTTTCCTCTGCCCAGTCCTCTCGATCCCTGGAGAAAACGTGGATGCTCGCCCTAGCTTGCGTTCCAAAAGAAAAAAGTGGAGGAAATTCGCGCGGAACGGACGGACGGCGAGGGCTGCCCACCGTGACAAACCGCAACAGCCCGATTCGTTCGCACAACGACGCCTCTGTTCTGAAATGTCCTCTCGCTGATGAACACAGCAATGATTTACCGACTTTGCAAGCAATAGCTCGGCAAGCCACATCAACCGACGAACGTTCACGTCCATTAGACGGTTGAGACGTTGAAAGATCTGCTTTATTTGCGACAATGTAGCGATCTTATCTTGTGCCTAACGGTGAAATAATTGGACGCGTAGCATGCAGCATCACATCGCGGAGGCTCTCTGAGTCTCTGTTCTGTGATGTGTCGTCCACCATGCAGAGTTGGCTCGGGTTCGGCACAACTGCAAAAGTGGCCACCGAGAGAGAATGAAAAGGAGAATCGATTGGATTGGAGGCCGTGCGGGGCACTGTTGCCCGGTGCCTTTTTTTCGCAGGACATGGACGCAACTGTGCGCCTTTTCCCTTTGCTTTAATCGCGGTCAGTACACGTTGGCTTGGCTAGCTCGGTTTCATCTGCACCCATGACAACTGGCCGAGCCAATCCAAAGCCTGATCGATGTGTAATGTACTCCACTTTAGCTGGTCGTAGTGTCACCGGTGACAGGCTCCGCCCCAGGCCGAGTTTGTCGGAACGCGCGACAGGCCAGCCTATGCCAAGGCTCTCGGTCCTGCGCCTGAGTGACACTGGATTCGGTGGTCCGTTCGTCTCTAGTTTAGTCGCCAGCTGCTGCCTAGCCTAAGCACGGAGCTAATCGCGTGTTATCAGCTCGAGTGCGGTTTGATGCCGTCATGTGCTCTCCATCTGCTGGATGTTTTAATTTAAAACAAATGAATTCGTGCAGGTTATCGCATTGGTTGGTGGTGCGGTCAGTGGGATTTCATCACATGATCGTCCACTGGGGTTGTATTGTTCCCGTGTTTCCATGCGACAGTAGATCATTTTGTTGTGACTTGTGAGTTGGTATTTGTTCGATGAGCGCAGCAGAGGTGGACAAGTTGCGGTGAACACCCGAGACGGCAGAAATCATTCAGCGAAGGGCACGTACCAGTACGAGTTGAGTGATCCGCTCCCTCCAACCGCTGCCTGGCCCGCATGTCGCCTTGCTCGACGCGTCGCCCGGAAGCAAGCAGCGGCGTCGCCCGCGCGGAGCACGACGCGGGGGTAGTGTCCGATCGAATCCAACCCCGCTTCGAGCGGCTCGTCGCGGAAGAATCCCGTTGTTTGCAATTTACGATGAACGAGTACTAAAATACTACTCCTACTGCTTATCCTATGTTTAGCTTAATACAATAGCTTAGGCTCTGTTCCAAACCTCTAGAGATAATAGTTAGTTGTTAAAATTATCTCTAAAAGTTTGAAATACCTCTAGCTAATAGTTCAGCTAATAATTAGCTAACTTGTAGCTAGTAACTATTTCATTAGCTGATCCAACCTAGCTAATAGAAACTAATAGTTAGCTAGTTTGTTAGTTAGAGGTTTGGAACACTTCTAGCTAATAGCTAGCTAGCTAATAATTATCTGACTAATACTTTGCTATTGGCTATTAGCTAACTATAATTATTAGTTTTAGAGGTTTGAAACAGGGCAGTAGAAAATCCGGTTATCCATTTCTCCTCGGGACCAACGGCCCACTGCGCTACGTAGTCCACCCTCGTGCGTCACAAGTGATCGCCCGGCTCCATGTGATCAGGGCGTCATGGAGGAACACACAGATTTGATTACCGCTTTCCCGAGGAATTAATCATTTGTGCTGATAATATCCTAGCTGCAATTTGCAAATATTATCAGTGCAAATGATAATACTTCTAATATAAACACCACATGGGCAATTTGCAACCACAGTACGTACACCATAACTGGCTGAGTTGACGCGATGACATGTTGCACGAGCACGAGTAGATCTTCAGTTTGGTCTGCTTGCAGATTCAGGCGAAGCAGCAGCTAGCGTCTGATCTGGACACTGACACTCGCCGGCCAGCATCATAACATGCCGTGAGAAGAGAATACGCAGAGGAAGCATCGATGCCTCATCGATCGGGCACGGCAATTAATGATGCTGCAGCTCAAAAGTGACAAAACTGAACAATGATTTAACTCCCGCACGGATTCATACTGCTTCACACATTAGGTTGTGTGCAGCGCGCCAAACAAAGACAGACGCCACAGGGAAGCCATGTTGTCTTGGTCGCCGGGTCGCCGAACTAAACCACCTAACCATCTCATTAAGTTCATGCTAATTGGAGGAGTACGTAGTTTAACACTCGCTGGGCCATCTCTGTGCTGGTCTTTTCCCCGGAATCTTCACATGCAAATTGTAGATCAGCAATTAATCGATTTCCTCGATCGGAATCAAGTAAGCTGGCATCGTGTTGCACGAACGAACGCGTCGGCGGTACTATATAAAAAGAAGACTAATCATACCATTTATTCTAGTGTGATCAGAGTTGAGAATTGACAGAACATGTCATTATAGAACTTGATCCAGTTGCACGCATCAGTATGACCATCATGCTGCAGTGCTGTTCTTATATCGTTGCACAGGTAAGACGGTTGGGAGGCTAGAGGAGAGGCTCCACCGAGACACCGACGAAACTGATGAAAGAATGAAAGATCAGCTCTCATATCCAGCTTGTCTCCATCTGTTCTTTTATTCTTGATGACAAGCCAGATGGTGGAGCGAGTAAAATCGAGGGACAAGCTGAGGCTGCCATTATAGCAGTAGCTCTCACGCTCCATGTAGCACAAATTAAAGCTGCTGGGCACTGGGCTAATGTGTGGTAAAGGTTCCGGGGACTCCATGATGGTGTTAATCATATCGTCTCTGGCTCTGAGTCTGAGGCAAACGATCAGTGCTTCAGCGAGCGAAAATCTCATGTCAAATGATTTCACGCCTCAGAATCCGCCTAGGACCGCATGAAATGACTATGCTTGTCTTTCTTTTTTTTTTCTTGTCTTTCTTTGGGGGAATCGATCCTGTTGACAGATATCGCTTGGCCCACATCTTCTGAGTCCGGCCCGTCACGGTTAGTGCTGGGACTCGGGCCGGCACGGCACGACGGCCCGTCGGGCCGCATCGTGCCGTGCCGGTCGGCCCGATCTGGCGAAAATGCGGCTCGGGCACAGCACGAAGCACGTCGGGCCGTCGTGTGCTTGGCACGGCTCGGTTTTAATGAAAGCCTCTTCCAGAAGTGCGTTTTTAATATAGGGAATGCACATTTTATTGTTTAAATTGATTTTTTATAGTATTACATGGATAAAATAATTTTAAAAATTTTACCAAAATTACAATAGCATAGGACAGATAAATTACATGTTTATATCAAATTTGAGTTCAAAAATCATCATACTTTGAGTGTAACAAAAAAAATAAAGGAAAAGTGAGTTTTTGCAATTTTCATCTCCAAAAATACATTGAATTTTGAGCTCAATTTTTGTGTGGAGCTGTTCCAAGTCAATACCAACCTCTATAATTT
>LAPY01002096.1:3097-15940 GCA_000970635.1 Eragrostis tef | reverse complement strand
AGGTGTGGGAGGGGGGGGGGGGGGGGGGGTGCTTGACAGCATAAGCTGAACCATGTGTTTTATTTCGACGGCTAAAAACTGGCCAGGTCCCTGTGGCTTCGCCCGGCTGTTTACTGCGACGTCGTTTCCTTGCACGTTCGGTGGGTTGGTGCCATGGCGATTCAAATATTGGTGGAGGGAGAAATAGGCAGAGTGGGTGATCAGTGTTTTGCGCCTGAACATGCATGTTGCAGCGTGTTCCGTGATGGGTAGGGCCATGTTGCCGTACGCATAATGGACAAGCGCGCATCAGGTTCAATCATTCAGAGGCGCCATGCATGCTGAGACGAGTATTACTGTACTACTAGCTAGAACCGCCCGTGCAAAACGTTCACCAAAACCCCTGCCCCAGCTGGGAAGGAGATATTATCTATGAGTATACTATTATATTGTGTGAAAATAGATGAAAGCGTACACCTCCGGTGCCGCATCGTGTTCATTATATAGATGGTAGAGTACACGGTAGTTAGTTACATACGTGAGCATCACGTTAGGTTTACAACAACCTGATCTAAACAGGTTGCAAAGATTGAGATTGTTCCTAAAATCAAGAAGTTGTCGTGCTGAAAAAGCCTTTGTGAATCCATCGGCAAGTTGATCTCCAGTGGGAATGAATCGAATATCTAGTAACTTTGCAGCAACCCTTTCACGCACAAAATGAAAGTCTATCTCAACATGCTTGACCCTGCCATGAAAAACTGGATTGGCTGAAAGATATGTGACACCCAAATTGTCACACCATAACACGGCTGCACGAGGCTGTTGAACACCAAGCTCCTTAAGAACGGATTGAACCCACATGACTTCAGCAGTCGCGTTGGCTAAGGACTTGTACTCGGCCTCAGTACTAGAGCGAGATACGGTTGCTTGTTTCCGAGCACTCCATGAAATCAGATTGGGCCCTAAAAACACCGCAAAACCACCAGTGGAGCGTCGATCATCTTGACACCCTGCCCAATCAGCATCCGAAAACGCGCTCACTAAACTGGAGGTTGTTTTCCTGATCTTGAGTCCCAAGGAAACCGTGCTCTGCAAATATCTTAGGATTTTCTTCAGAATTGTCCAGTGCTCAGTAGTTGGCGCATGTAAGAACTGGCACACTTTATTAACAGCAAAGGATATGTCCGGCCGCGTAAGAGTGAGATATTGAAGAGCACCAACCACACTACGATACCGTGTAGCGTCTTCAGCACCAAGAGGATCACCATGATAAAGTGAGAGCTTAGCAGAAACAGGTATATGCGTATCCACCGGTTTGCAATGTTGCATCCCAACTCGAGTCAAAATATCTTGAGTATACTTGGATTGAGAGAGAACAATACCATCAGCCACCTTCTTCACCTCAATCCCTAAGAAATAACTCAAAGCGCCCAAGTCTTTTAGTGCAAAATCTGCACGTAAGTTCTTCAATAAAGCATCAATTGCCCCCTCTGAAGAACTGACCACAATAATGTCATCAACATAGATGAGAAGAAACATAGTGACACCAGCCGAGAGATAAAAAAACAAGGAAGTATCGGCTTTAGAAGCAGTGAAACCCAAATGTTGTAATTTAACGCTGAGACGAGAATACCATGCCCGAGGTGCCTGTTTGAGACCATATAGAGCTTTGTCAAGACGACAAACCATGTGAGGGTGGAGTGGATCTTCATACCCAGGCGGTTGTTTCATATACACTTCTTCCTCCAGAACACCATGAAGAAACACGTTCTGCACATCTAGTTGTCGAAGACTCCATCCTCGAGAGACACCAATAGAGAGAACAAGGCGAATAGTAGCTGCTTTGACAACAGGGCTGAAAGTGTCCTCACAATCAAGACCATAACGCTGCTTAAAACCTTTTGCAACCAGCCGGGCTTTATAGCGATCAATGGTGCCATCAGATTTCCGCTTGACTTTATAAACCCACTTGCAATCAATCAAATTACTCCCCGTGGGTGCAGGAACTAATCTCCAGGTCTTGTTCCTCATAAGAGCATGAAATTCATCATCCATTGCTGCCTTCCACCGAGACTCAAAAAGTGCTTCACGCAAGGTTGTAGGTTTGTACAAGCCGTACGGAATCGTACCATCAGTGCGAACGAGGGGCTGGCGAATACCATCTTGCAGACGTGTCCGTGGTCGAGCAGGTGGCGGTGGTGGTGGCGGGTGCACAACAGGAACCGGAGCTGGAGCGGGAGCAGCTGCTGGTATAACAAGGGCGGGAACTTGCACGGCAGGAGCAGCAACAGGCACAGCTTCGGGCGGCACAGGAAATCCCGCACCGACAGGATCAGCATGGGGATCGGGGACAACAGCAGCAGTCGGCACGGCAGCCTGAGCAGGGACAGGGCGGGTCGGCAAAGCGGGAGCAGCCACCGAAGGGTCGCCACATGTGGACGACGGAGAGGCAGGCATGCGCGACGTGGACGGGCCGCCACGGGCCGGGGACAGCGAGCCCGCATCTGTCCGGGCAGGCGGAGGTAGTGGGGCACGTGGCGACGCAGCAGCGAAGGATGCCGGGGTCGTCGCGCTGCACGGGGCCGATGCGTGATCCAAGGCGGATTGACGCGGCAGCCGGGCAAGGAGATCTCCTTCGGGATCAGCAACAGGATCCTCTGCGGCAGACGGGATCAAATGCGAATGACCACGTACAGACGGCCGCACGCCAACTTGATCAGATAATTCTCCATGGTTTGGTCCAACCTGCACATCAACAAGCTCACCGTCACGGTTAGGTGGGTTAGTCACATCAATAATACCAAATCCGTTGGGAGCAAAGTTGGATCAAGGAGAGAAATTTCGGCTCGTAGACGGGCACCGGCATTTGGATTTAGAGAGGCAAAAGGGAACACATTTTTATCAAACACAACATCTCGGGATATGTAGACACGGCCAGAGGAAAGATCGAGACACTTGTAGCCCTTGTGCTGGTCGGTATAGCCCAAAAACACACATTGCTTAGATCGAAAAGAAAGCTTATGGTTATTGTAGGGACGCAAATTGGGCCAACACGCACAGCGAAACACACGATGAAGGTCATAATCAGGAGAGGCTCCAAATATCCGTTCTAGTGGAGTAGAGAAATCAATAACCTTGGAGGGCAAGCGATTAATTAAATGAACGGCCGTGGAAAAAGCTTCGCACCAAAATTTCAAGGGCATGGACGCATGAGCAAGGAGTGAAAGACCCACCTCAACAATGTGGTGGTGTTTGCGTTCAGCTGCGCCATTTTGTTGATGGGTGTGTGGACATGAAACATGGTGCGTAATACCAACTTTTTGAAAGAAAGAACTAAGCTTTTGGTACTCCCCACCCCAATCGGTTTGAACAGTAATGATTTTGCGCCCAAACAACCGTTCAACAAGCTGTTGAAATTTAGAGAAACACGAGAACACTTCAGACTTGTGTTTGAGAAGATAGATCCACACAAATTTGCTATAAGCATCAATAAAGGAGACATAATAATTAAATCTGCCAACCGAAGTGGTAGCTGTCCCATACATCCGAATAGACCAATTCTAAAGGAAATGATGATACATGAGACGACCTAGCAAAAGAAAGTTGATGACTCTTGGCTTGCATGCAAGCATCACACACGGACTCGACATTGCCTTCACGCGAATGAGGCAGATTATTTTGTCTAAAGACACGTTTAACAATCTCAAATGACGGATGACCCAAACGCCCGTGCCCCCGCACCGTGGAAGGTTTGACAGCACCATAAGCATGCATCAGGGAGGGGACTACTTCGGATGGAGGGAGAGGATATAGGCCACCTCTACACCTGCCTTGGAGCAGGATTTTCTTCGTTGCCCGGTCCTTGAGAAGAAAAAATTTAGGGTGAAGTTCAAGGAATGCATCATTATCAGTGGTAAATCGATGTACGGAAAGAAGGGATTTAGATGCACTAGGAACATGAAGAATGCGATTAAGATGAAGATCACGAGTGGATGTACGAATAGTAGTACTACCAACATGACTAATAGCCATACCTTTACCATTGGCGGCATGAACTTGATCTGCACCATGGTACCTCTCCCGGGTCGTCATCTTGTCAAGCTCGGACGTGATGTGGTCGGTCGCCCCTGAATTGACTAACCAATTGGTGTCAATGCCGTAGGAGGAGACCGATCCAGCCACACGTTCTTCTTCTCCAGTGAAGCTTGCGTCAAACCGCTTCCAGCAGCGGACGACAGTGTGGCCAGAACACTTGCAGAGTTGGCAGATGGGCTTGTTGCTGTTGTTGCCACCATTGCCGTTGTTGGTGTTGAATCCGCGTCCACCTCTGCCGCGGCCGGCGCCGTCATGACGACCACCGCCGCGACCACCACTCAACAATGTGGTGGTGTTTGCGTTCAGCTGCGCCATTTTGTTGATGGGTGTGTGGACATGAAACATGGTGCGTAATACCAACTTTTTGAAAGAAAGAACTAAGCTTTTGGTACTCCCCACCCCAATCGGTTTGAACAGTAATGATTTTGCGCCCAAACAACCGTTCAACAAGCTGTTGAAATTTAGAGAAACACGAGAACACTTCAGACTTGTGTTTGAGAAGATAGATCCACACAAATTTGCTATAAGCATCAATAAAGGAGACATAATAATTAAATCTGCCAACCGAAGTGGTAGCTGTCCCATACATCCGAATAGACCAATTCTAAAGGAAATGATGATACATGAGACGACCTAGCAAAAGAAAGTTGATGACTCTTGGCTTGCATGCAAGCATCACACACGGACTCGACATTGCCTTCACGCGAATGAGGCAGATTATTTTGTCTAAAGACACGTTTAACAATCTCAAATGACGGATGACCCAAACGCCCGTGCCCCCGCACCGTGGAAGGTTTGACAGCACCATAAGCATGCATCAGGGAGGGGACTACTTCGGATGGAGGGAGAGGATATAGGCCACCTCTACACCTGCCTTGGAGCAGGATTTTCTTCGTTGCCCGGTCCTTGAGAAGAAAAAATTTAGGGTGAAGTTCAAGGAATGCATCATTATCAGTGGTAAATCGATGTACGGAAAGAAGGGATTTAGATGCACTAGGAACATGAAGAATGCGATTAAGATGAAGATCACGAGTGGATGTACGAATAGTAGTACTACCAACATGACTAATAGCCATACCTTTACCATTGGCGGCATGAACTTGATCTGCACCATGGTACCTCTCCCGGGTCGTCATCTTGTCAAGCTCGGACGTGATGTGGTCGGTCGCCCCTGAATTGACTAACCAATTGGTGTCAATGCCGTAGGAGGAGACCGATCCAGCCACACGTTCTTCTTCTCCAGTGAAGCTTGCGTCAAACCGCTTCCAGCAGCGGACGACAGTGTGGCCAGAACACTTGCAGAGTTGGCAGATGGGCTTGTTGCTGTTGTTGCCACCATTGCCGTTGTTGGTGTTGAATCCGCGTCCACCTCTGCCGCGGCCGGCGCCGTCATGACGACCACCGCCGCGACCACCAGGAGGGAACCCCCCCCCCCCCCCGCCACGACCGCGACCACGCAGGGCCACGTTGGCAGATATGGAGTTCATCTGCGCCTCACGCTGAGCATCCACACGAGCCTCAGCAGCGAGGAGCTGGGTGTACAGTTCGCCCAGCGAGATGGGATCGACCCGGGAGCAGATGCTCTCGATGAACGGGTTGAAGTCGCCATCTAAGCCAGCGAGGATGTAGGAGATGATATCCTCGTCTTCAATCGTCTTGCCGGCCGCCGCGAGGTCGTCGGCGTAGCTGGTCATCTTGCTGAAGTAGGCCGCGCACGTCGCGTCACCCTTGCGTGTCGTGGCCAACTTGTTCTGCAGGAGCACGATCTGAGAACGTGACTGCGAGGAGAACATGCCCTGGACCTTAGTCCAGACCTGCGCCGCAGAAGTGCAGCGCGCCACCTGGGCAAGAACCTCCCTGGACATGGAGTTGTTGAGGTAGCCCAGGAGTAGTTGATCTTGAGCGATCCATGTCGCGTGATCCGGATTGGCCACTTGCTTGGTCTTGGTCTTGTCAGCAGCGTCCTCGACGTCGATGGTGGCCGGCGGCGCCGGCACCTTGCCCTCCAGGATGCCGAGCAGCTGGGCGCTGCGAACAGCGGGCAGCACCTGGGCCTGCCACATGGCGAAGTTGTCACGGGAAAGCTTTTCAGCGACGGGGTGGGAGAGGAGGGCGGAGATGGTGGCCGGCGAGGAGAGGGAGGCGCTGCTGGAAGCCATGGAAGAAAAAACCTAGATGTGATGGAGGTCACCATGTGAAAATAGATGAAAGCGTACACCTCCTGGTGCCGCATCGTGTTCATTATATAGATGGTAGAGTACACGGTAGTTAGTTACATACGTGACGTTAGGTTTACAACAACCTGATCTAAACAGAGTATCTAAACTACTTCTAGATATACACGACAATGCTTATAGAAGGATATCTTCTAACATATTGTATAGAAACTTTGATAGATTCTCGACGCGCAAGAAAGCTCCAAAAGAGGCCATGCATGCAAATCCAAAAGAGTCGGCAAGATGGATTTACGAACTGAACCACACATTTCAGGAGGGGCATGCATCTGGCGTAGCCTCCATCACAGTGATCCTGGCCGCGTGACGCCAAGAAGGCATCGGCATGCAAGAAATCGTCTCCTCTCGTCATCTGCATTGCTGCGTGAAGGAGAAGCTCTCATCTCGTCGCCGCCCGTGAAGGTTCATGCCGTGGCGAGCGAGCAGTGCTGCGTGCGCATTGGCACACGGAGAAGTACACGGACCGTTTAGTTCGGCATGGCACGGGGCTTGGCCGCTAGCTGGCGGGTAGTAGTAGCACGCATGGATCGACAAGGTTGATGGATCAGGGAAGCATGCCACGTTCAATAATTGTGCGTGGCATGTCGTGGAGGCAGCAGCGGGCAGCGACAGGCCTGATCGAGGCCTCCGTCTGCCGGGAAGAGGAAGATGCCAACAAGGCGCCTGTGCTTCTTTGTTTTGCTGCGGTCACGTGCTCTCGATCGGTCTCCTCGATCCGACCCCTTGCGTTAGGTGTCCATCAGGTGCACTGCAATGGCTCACCTCAGCTCACTAATAGTCTGTCCATGGCGGTGCCGCATGGAGTACAAGCCTCGTTACCGTTTGGCTATTCTAGTTCTCAGGTGAGAGGTGTGCAGACCTCGCCCAGGAATGAATGAATGGCGCGCCCAGCCAAGCTAGACCTTCCCAGGCTCAACTTTTATATTGGCCCCTTTGTGCATGATCGGCAAAGTGAAGAATATAACGCCGATACGCACGAGCACGACCTAATAAACCTGCAAAAACCAACGTAGCAAGACATTACGAAGAGGAGTTCAACTCCAGCACGTGCATCTCGACCGGGTTCAAAAGTTCAAAACAGCTCTCCTCAGCTGCGTGGGTCGTCATCATCTCGATCATCACCTTTTTTTTCCTTTTTTTTTAGGTGCCAACACGGACCTCCGTCGCAGCCCAAAACGGGGACTCTCTCAACCCCCATTCGTGCCGTTGGGCCTGGGCTTTCTTCACCTTGAGTGAGTTGGCACAAAACTTGGTGGGTGGTCGCGTGGAGCCGGCTCGAGCGGAGCGGAGCCGAGCCGAGGGCGTGGCGAATAAACGGGCGGCATCTCACGCCAAGATACCCCTCTTTTTCTCCGGACGCGCTCGTTCGCGAAGGCCCCCTCCTCCGCCCATCCGCTCCCTTCACCGACCCAACCCCAAGAGGGAAAACAAACTCTCGCCGCCCTCCGCCGCCCACATCCGCCGCCGCCACCGCTTCCGCCGCAAGCTCCTCATCAGCTGAGTTCGTCGGCGTCCCCACCACCCTCCCCCTCGACAAGGTGGCTGCTCCCTCGTCCTGGATCTGCGGCGAATCTGCCCGATCTGTTCGTCCGATTCCTTGTCTAAGTTTTCCCGCTTTTCATCGTGTCAGGCGGCGGCTTCACGCGGTGGCGACCAGGCGGCGGATTGCGGGGTGTGCGCGATTTGCCTCGATAAGATCGCGCTCCAGGAGACGGCCCTCGTCAAGGGATGCGACCACGCCTATTGGTGCGCTCTCGCGATTCCCCACCCACCCAGCCCCCGCTAATTACTGCCTAGGACTCCTTTTTACAAGTCATTGATTTCCAATTGGATTGCCAGGCTGTTGTGTGTTGCACTTGTTTTAGATGGATATTGCTTATGTCTAGAAGTAATCTAATTTTTAGGTTTGGAAGTTTGGGTAATTTGGATCGAACTCATCAAATTTGGTGCCTCGGTGGTGGTTGGCCTGTCTATTAGCATGTGATTTGCACGCTGATACTCATTCAATTGTTTGGAAATTTTATGTTTGATTCCAGCATCTTATTAGGCTTAATAAGGAATATAATCTGCGGTATCAATGATTCAATGTCACTATAATTGGATATAACAAAGTGTTGTGAGCCCATGTGTACCTTCAACTGGACTATGCTTTGGTTTGCTTAAAGTCAGCTTTATTGCTTCCATTCATCAAAGTTGCCATGTGCAGTTGTTTTCTGATTGCCAACCAACCATATTTGAAATTCAATTATTGTTTCACCAACTCTTATGTTATGTGCCACTAGATTGAATATGAGTGTTTGACTTTTGTGCTATACTGGTTGCTAAGACGTATTGATCGAATTTGATTCTGTGATCTGTGAGGGTCAAGTTATATTGTTCCCGTCTCCTGCTTGCATTTGGTTTCTATTCCAGCGTTTAGTTAATGTTAAATGCTTGGCATTGTTACGGTGGAAACTTCTTTTTATCTCAGATGATAATTCCTTTTGCTAATAGACGGTTGTTAATTACTTATAAATGCTTTGCATTGTTGCGATGGATTGTTTGACTCCAAGCAGTGCTGCTAACTATTCATCGCAATTGATGCTGGAGGATCTTTGGCTCTGGTGTTCCTTTCTATTTTTCTGTAGATGGTAATTTCTTGCTCAATTCTTAATTCTGTTTTGATTCATTTTGTTCATGCAGTGTAACATGCATTTTGAGGTGGGCATCCTACAAGCAGACTCCTCTGTGCCCACAATGCAAGCATCCATTTGAGTTCCTCAGTGTGCACCGTTCACTCGATGGCTGGTAACCCCTTGTTTCCCCGTACTATGGGGGCATATCTGTTTCAGGTAGATTGTGAGCTTGATGCTTGTTTCTTTTCTTCAGCATTCATGACTACCTGTTTGAGGAGAGTGTTTGCCTTCTCCTGAGGGCCGCTTGGTTTGAACCTCTGCTCGTAGAGGCTCATGAAGAGGCTCTGGAAGAAGAAGAATTTTACCACCAATACCAATATGATGACGATGAAGATGATCTTGACGAGGAAAGTTATTACATGAGCAGGTCTCCAAGCATTCGAATTGGGAACAGGAGGTGGGGTGACAATGGGTACGTCAGAGGCGGCAGGAGAGAAGCACGGCCCCGTCCAGCCCAGAATGACTCCGCTGATGCTGGTCCATCCAGGACCCCCAAGAAGAAAGAGGCAGCGGCATCAGGGTCAGGATCAGTACCGTCAAGGACTCCCAAGAAGAAAGAGGCATCGGCATCTGGGTCTGGGTCAGTATCCAAGGATGTGGCAGGAAGGCGTGCGAAAAGGGCTCAGAAGCGAGAAGCTGCGGATAAGGCAGCTGCTGAAAAACATTTGAAGCACCTGCAGAGGTTGGGACTCAGTAAAACACCTGAAGTGCCTGCTGCTGCGGAGGTTGGGCCTCAGGTCAATGAGTAATTCATGAGCCGCTGTAGATAATGGTGCTGTGAAGCATGCAGCCCTTGTGCCACAAAATAATCTTCCGTTGAGAAGTGGAGCGTGATCTTTGTATCATGGCAACTTGCCGCATTGTACAGTACTACTTTAGTTTCTTACCACTCTAGATCGATGCACTGGCAGCTATGCAGTTTATCCCATACTGGTACCTTTTACATTCAGTTATATTAGAGGATGCAATTGCTAGCTGTGCTGATTTTACATGTACTCTGGGCACTTAGATAGGATGTTGCAAATAGGCGGGGAATTATTCCTCGCTGCGACCATGTAAGCACTGTCCGGTGACAATGTAATGATGCAATCAGTGTCTAAATGACAAGTTCATGTTTTGATGTTTATCGCCCTTTCCTGGCGCTTTTGATGTTTACAGATGTTGAAAGAGTCTTTGGCCGAGCTCAAACTCTTTTAAAAAAGCTTGGAACTCATTCGCGAAGTCAGTAAACCCAACTATATTAGGAGTACTTGTCTCAATTCACTCAGACGGACTTATGAAGGCACCCATGAATAAATTCCATTCCTCAGAATGCCTTAAAAACAAAATAGAATATAAATTACAAAAGAAAATGCTCAACCCATTCATGCGATTCAATCCTCTGCTCTGATTCTATTAAAAGGGAAACACTCCACTAAGTCGTACACACTCCCCAATAAGTCTGGTAATTAATTCGTTCAAATCAACGCTCGGTGCAGCAGGTAATGTAACTTAATCAATCGCAAGCGGCAAAAAGAACTAAAACTCAATCCACAATCCGTCTCGCTCGTCTGGGAAAGAAGAGCTGGCTGTTAGGCAAGCCGGCTTTAATACAACCTCTAGGGAAGCCAGGAAAGTTGGTATATACTTTATACCCAACTTTTTTTTGAAACAGTTTGAATTATACACTCCAATAAGGAAGAAATGAAAAAGCTAGGCCGAAGGCTGAGATGGCATTTCAAGAGAATAGTCGATCAGTATGGCAGGAAGAGGTCTCTTTGTCAAATCCTCTAGAAACCGCCCTTTCCTGGCGCACTGTATATTTGACTGTGACCGCTAGGTTTTGGCGAAAACCGTATCGGCTGTAGAGACTGAAGCGTCAAGATTCTGTATATCTACTTGGGCTACCTTGGTGGGCCGGGCCATTTCAATGGAATCACGAAGCCGGCTCGAAGCTGGAACATGGTTTTTTACGGAATTCCATTGAAATGGCCTCGTGATTCCATTGTCAAGCTGGGACATGGTTTTTTAGCAGTCGGTATCGAGTGGTGATTGCATCTTGGCTCGCCGCATGCATTACCCACGCAGGATTAGCATCGTTCGACCTGAGCTGCTTGATGCTGGGGTACGAACGATGGGAACATGCCAACACGGAACAGTAGCGCACCCGTCTTACAACAGTAGTGTCGACGGCTTCGTGGTGCGGCAACCGGGCGCATTTCACCGGACAAATGACACGCATTGCGTTCCGCCACTGTTTAGGATATTTCATCCCGGCCAGGGCCAACGACAGAAGCTGATAATTTGTCAAGGTCGACCACACGGCCGGCCGGCAAAACTGGTGGCCACGGGCTTTTGGCTCACGGGAACCGTAGGACTCGCTCACTGCATAGTCGAGTACTAGAACGACGAACATGGGTGACAAAAGGTGACACTCGTGACGGGACCTGTGTCCTGTACCACAAGGAAGCACCCATCTCCATCTAGCAAAAGCTTTGCCCCTACAGCCTAGGGTTTCCATGACACCTACTCCTACCTATCTAGCCAGGACAATCGAATGGATGGCACGATACGGCATGTTTTTTACCTCATCTTTTATCTCGCTTCGCATCTCCGTGGAGCTTCACGGGAGAAACAGATGTCGAAGGAATTCACGTACATCGAGTGCCAGGCAAGGAGCAATCCAAAGTGCTGATCGAAGCTGTTGGCTACTGATGCGCTGGGTACTGACATGATACCGCATGGATATAGATTATGGAATCAGGCTTTCTTTATTCGTTATTACAAGCTGTAACCGAAAAGAAGAAGATGAACGCTATCGCACGCACAGGAGGGCACGTTGGTTTTATGAAAGTGAAACAGTGAAAAATCTTCCTCGTTTACTTTTCTATCTGTTATGATCGTTTCATCATTACCATTGCTTTTGAGCCCGGCAAAATGTACCGTCCGTCACTCATCAGAACCGGACAATTTTGCTGGAACTGCAAAAGCCACACAACAGTGCGTAAAGGGAAACGAAAAGTCGGAAGCATGCAATACGAAACATGGCAAAGTAATGGCACAACCATATACGAGTAATTCACAATGACGAGCAGTAAACCACAAGCAAGGGCGATATCATAATGTCTCCAAGAAAGCTGTCCGGATATTCGTTAGGTTCCGTAAAAGTTTCGTTCACTCAAACACGTAACCGAGTAGTGGAGGACCATGCCTGCAGACAAAACTGAAGCCATTTTCTGCAGCATTTGGCGAACACATGAAAATAGATGTGTCGGCACCCGATTGAACGGGGTATTCGGCAGATATTTAGTTCAGTAGAGCGCTTTGCTTATACGAAAATCAATCAAAAGAGACACATGATTTATACTGATTCAGGCCTCCTGAAGGATAATAACCCTACGTTTACTGTATTCTTGTATTGCCGTGTAGGTGAGATATGTGGTGGTGTGTCTTCGGTCCTCGACCGGCAGCCGTGCGGCGTGCGACCTCTCGTCCCCTCTCCCGTGGAGAGGGGTGTTTACATTTATAGGTCGGTCTTACCCCTTTTACAAGTCAGAGTAGGAAAATATCTAAGGAAATAAAAGATTGACTTCTTTCTATAGTCCTCGTAACCGACAAGGCGTCCCCCATCGGTAGAGTCCTAATCCAGCGCGTTTGATAATCCCGAAATCTTCCGAAAATAGGGCTACGACATAAGTCCGGCCTTGCCTGCCAATAACATCGCTTCTGTCTTCGAAAAATCAACAGTATCTTCGTTCCTTCGTCTTCTTCACCATCACTAGTCTTCAGGAAATCATCATCAGCAACTGGTCTTTAGAGAATTAATGCTTGTCTTCGGGAAATCATCATCATCACTAGCTAGTCTTCAGAAAATAATCACC
>LAPY01002095.1:77021-88969 GCA_000970635.1 Eragrostis tef | reverse complement strand
AAGATTTATCGGAAACCATTGGATTTTCGATTGGTGTGGATGATGTCCAACCAGGAGAGCATCTGAATCAGGAAAAAAAGAAAAAAGTAGATGGAGGATACACAAAATGTCATGATCTCATTTCTTCGTTTTCCAAAGGTGCCCTCACATTACTACCTGGCTGCAACGCAGCTCAAACATTGGAGGCGGAGATAACAAAAATATTGAATGATATCAGGAAAGAAGCTGGAGATGTAAGTTCTCACCAATTTCCATGTTGTGTATTTCCTTTGCCAGTTTGCATGTGAACATTTCTAATCTGGTCTTCTTTGCACTATTTTGTACGATTGACAAGTTAGGGATAACATCATTTTCAGTGGCAAATGATCGCATGGTCCAAATGGCACATCTCTCTCTAGTGTCATTTCAGTCAGTTTCTCTTGTAGTGATCTCCCAATTGCTTGTCTAATCTGTAGCACTAGAATTCTGTATACAAATGGTTGATATAGTAATTTTGTCATGTAACTAAACAACCTGTCTGCCCTGGTTTTGCTTACTAATAAGTGGATTATTTAATTAGTTGGAATAAAATTTATTTTTCAGGTGTGCATGAATACGCTTCACTGGAGAAACAGCCCTTTGATTATGTCTCAGTGTGGATCTAAAGGTTCTCCGATCAATATTAGTCAGATGGTTGCGTGTGTGGGTCAACAATCAGTTGGTGGGCGCCGTGCTCCAGATGGTTTTATAGATAGAACTCTTCCCCACTTTCCTATAAATTCAAAGACCCCTGCGGTAAGAAAAAAGAAATGCGACTTGCTAATTTATGTTATTCATTGCATATTTCTAACTCTGTTCAACTAAACTATTTTTGCTAATTTTTCTGCTGCAATGGACATAATAACTGCAAATCATGCATTTTCTATACTGCTTATGTGCTTATTGGAAAGTGCAGAATTGGTAGCATCTAACTTTTTGTTTCTCAGTTCACATGTACCCCAACCATAAAACTTTACTGAATGATTACATAATGCTTTTATTAGTTGCTTATCTTCCTTGACCTCATCGGCTGCTAATTATTACTCGTAGTTTTTAATTTTGGTCGACCATTGTTATAAACATACGCAAATGTAAAATGTAAACTCTAGAGTGACGTGCTTTGTGTGAGTGGGTGGGTTCTACAGGTTCTAGTCCCACTTTTCTTCGTAATACAACTATACGCAGGTCTCCTGCATGTTTTAGAGGAAAAAAAGTTAATGCCGTCCAAACTTGTGCTGAACGACAAGGGATCTTTGGCAAAAAAAAAAACACAAATTGTTCCACAAATTAACTCGCTGTCTGTTGAAATGGCTAACGAGGAACTTTCGCAAAAAAATACTACCTAGGGTAATTGTGTCTTTTCTCATTCTACTTAACATCGTCAAGCCATGAACTGAATGGCAGTGGCTATTCAGGAACAAAAGTTTAGGTTGATGGGTAATAAGGAAATTGAAATTTCTCGTTGGCTGATAAGGAAACATAAGTTTTTTGACGGTTGATATGTCACAAAGAAAAATTGGAACTTTGGAACATTCTTTTTTTTTGTAGCAATATCTTGGATATTGGATCCATTTTTTTGTTCTATCAGTGCCATCTGCGGATTTTCCATTTCATGGAATTTCTATCATGAAATCGATGTATTTAAATAATGCGCGTTTCAGTATGTTTTCTTCTGATAAGATTGTCTTCCATTTCCAGGCTAAAGGTTTTGTTGCTAATTCATTCTATACTGGCTTGACTGCTACTGAGTTCTTTTTCCATACAATGGGTGGACGAGAAGGTCTTGTTGACACAGCGGTATGTCTAGATTTAAACATGTTTTCCTAGACGGTAAACGGTAGACAGTCGGTCGACCATCGTTTAGCGTTTAATCTGTTTAAAGGCTGTTTAATCGGGCTAAACAGCAATCTAAATGGGCTAAATGGCCGTTTGGGCATAGAGGGTTGTCACCCGTCTAGCGTTTAGACACCGTTTAAACGGAGTTTAATCCCGTTTAGGAAAACAAGTTGTGTTATTTTGCACTATATCCCCACATTGCAGCATACTCAGTTGAATTAATAGAAGGAGATTATGATGATATTGATGTTTTGTTGTGATCGAATTATTTATCCCTTCTGATGATATATAATCTAGTAGCTATAGCAAATTTGATGTCTCAATCCAGTTTTGCTTAAAAAAGTTCTCAATCAAGTAAAAATAGATCATCCATATGAATATGATGTAATGGGTATCGTGTAACGTTGGGTCCCCGTGTAGGGGGTTTTGGCTGCCATTGGACCTTTTCCTCTCAAAGTTATGCAGTTCTCCTGCATATTTGAGAGAAAAAAAAGTGTCAAGCCTCCTAATTATTGAGGAGAAACTTAACAGGCAACTTCCGTAGAAGAGAAGATACAGATAAAAGGTATACCATTAGTCGTCTGACACCTGGGGTGTGGCAGAATAGTTTATAAGATCTGCATAGCTGCTATTAGCCTATGACAGAACAACAAGAGATCAAGTACTAGCGAATGGGAATCTCATCCTTACTTTACCTGTTCTTTTAGAGTGGTATGATGGTAATTTTATGTGCATTTCTCATTCAAAGCTTTTTATGGGGACCTAATATCAGCTTATTTCTTTGGTTGTGAACTTTTTATCATAGGTCAAAACAGCAGAAACTGGGTATATGTCCCGCAGATTAATGAAGGGTTTGGAAGATCTATCTGTTTTCTATGATCAGACAGTCCGTAATGCTAGCGGTGGTATAGTTCAGTTTGCCTATGGAGATGATGGCATGGATCCTGCAAAGATGGAAGGACATGATGGCAAGCCCTTAAATTTGGATCAATTATTTATGAAAGTCATGGTTAGTCTTAACGTATAAAATAGCATGTTTAACTGATGATGGAAGAGTGTTCTGATCGTTTTAACTTTTGACAGGCCACATGTCCTCAAAGGGGACATGATATGTTATCTCCAGATGATATCCTGCAGATGTTAAATGATAAGCTCTCAGAACATGACACCTCATCTGATGATGGTTGTAGCCAAGAGTTCAAGAAAGAGTTGACAGAATTTCTTGAGAAACGTATAAAATTACTGAAAAACTCAAGAAGCGCATTTCATCTAGATGAAGATCATGAAGACAATGAAGCTTCTCGCGAGATAGAGCGCGTCGCTGCTAATATTTCTGGTATAAGTGGAAAACAGCTACAGGTGTGTGTTTACTCACGATTAGCAAATCCATTACGCTTTGAAAAAGATCACTATCTTTGGTTTAGATTATATCAGTTTTAGCTACTTTCCAATTTGATTTCTGTGAATGATTAAACTTCTACAGCAATGCCCCATAGGATGCGTCGGTATGCTGTGGCTTGTTTTTCCCGATCCTGTGGGTTTCTTGCAATCCAATCTATGCATTTTTTGTGTCAATAAATAAATTGCAGCGGCAACCATGTGTAAACATTTTACCCTCATTTGGTGAACAGCAGATTGCCTTTGTGATACTCCAAATGTCTAGTTCGTGGAGACAAATAAAATGCTTGCTTGGTGATCCAATAACATAGGCTTAGCTATATTTTAGTTCTGTTCCAAGGGCTTGTTTTATCAGCACATTTCATGTGTAGGCTGATTAGATGATTTGTTTTCCTGACTCAGGTTTTCTTGGACACCTGTTTATCGCGTTATCACTCAAAGAAAATTGAAGCTGGAGCTTCTGTTGGAGCAATCGGAGCTCAAAGTATTGGAGAGCCAGGAACTCAGATGACACTAAAAACTTTTCATTTTGCAGGAGTCGCTAGCATGAGTATCCTTTTTTACTTGGCATGTTTATTTGCTGAAGTATGAAATTTCAATTGTTTCTTAAAGCTACCAACTTCAGAGAGGTACTGTTGGGATTTAATATCTCAGGAAAATAATGCTACCTCTGTTCTTAAATATACGACATTTATGGCACCTATTTAGTTCAAATTGAACTATATTTGTTGTCCTAAACATCACATATTTATGAATGGAAGGAGTACTAAACTTTCAATGATTTGTTCCGAGGACCTCTATTTCTCCATCAATCTGACTCTTGATTTGTTACAGTATTGGGATATAAAGCACAGGAACAGAAAATATGATGTGAATTCACTACATAGATGTCTTTCACAACTTGTTTCCTTAACAGCAAATAAGATGTTACTCTTGGGGTTCCTCGCATCAAGGAAATTATAAATGCTGCTAAGAAAATAAGCACACCTGTTATCACTACTGAGCTTCTTTCTAAGCAAGATGTGTTGTCTGCACGTATTATTAAAGGATCTATGGAGAAAGTAGTTCTCGGAGAGGTGAGTTGGCATGTGCTTGGTATTGTTACATATTTTTTATCTTGCATTTTTATATGGATTCAAAGGAAGCTGACCTGTTTACCATTTTACGTCTGGGTTCTGTTAGTCATGAGTTTAGTATTCATACTTGCAAAGAGTGATTGGAAGATACTTGCAAAGAGTGATTGGAAGATACTTAGAAAGAGTGATTGGAAGACACATGTAGAACTGAGAGTTTCTTCATCGCGTTAGTGTTTGCTATGGAGGCTGAATCTTGCTTAGCTGTCTCGTGTGATACAAATCTATCAAGCATACCAACTGCCCTTTTCATCTTCAAGTTCCATGATCTGACTAGCAATCTACTAGTTCAAAATCAAATTTCATTATAGGGACAATTGTGTTTTTACCCTCACTCTGGCTTCATTATATTGCTTGTGAAATTTGAGGCCACATTATAGTACTTTGTTGACTTGAGGTGGGAGTTATTCAGCAACTTCAATTGATTTTGAATTAGTTCTACACTAGCCTGAACTGTAGAAAACGAATGAAAGAATGCTCTAGTTGTCTCTCTTAGTTCTATACGAGCCTGAACTTTTATGTCAGTGCACAACTTGTATTTTTGTTTAGGTTCAATCTTGGTTAGATTTTACGTAGTTCTTTTGGCATTGAATCTGAATCAGTCTCCTATGTTTTGATTAGGTTTCAGCGGCCATAAAGATTGTCTTGAAATCAAGCCAGCCAAACTTGGTGGTCAAACTTGATATGCAACTAATAGAAGATCTATACATGGGAATATCTGCTGACTCTGTACAGCTGTCTATTTTGAATCATCCGAAGATAAAGTTGAAATCTGAGGTATGACAAGACTCCAGGTTTGATACATTGTTGTGAGAATATTTTTATTGTGGTTGCATTTATCTTGCATGATCTTTTACAGCATGTTCGTGTCGTTGATAAATCGAAACTGAGAATATATCCATCTGGAACCGATAAAAGCAAACTTCAGCTTGAGCTGCATAACCTCAAATCCATGCTTCCAAAAGTTATTGTGAAGGTAAACAAGATCTCTACTTTTAATTTTCTGCCATTCTTGTTCATAAAAATGTTTCTGTCACTGTGAAGCCCACACTGATATTTCTCCAATTAAATTCAGGGCATTCCAACTGTTGAAAGAGTTGTTATCAACAATACTAAGAAGGAAAACAAGAAAGATGGAACTAAAGCTGAATACAACTTGTTGGTTGAAGGGTAAACTATTCATTTATGGCTTTTAGCAGCATGACTTCTCATTTCTGGCTTTGTTAATCTTTAACTCTGTGTAAAGCTAGTTTGTGGATCATTATAATTGCAGGATCTTAGAAATGTCCCTATACTTAGCATCTTTTCTGAAGCATGACATATTCTCATCTAAAAGTAAATGTGTAATTGCAGAACGAATCTCCTAGCAGTCATGGGTACTCCGGGAGTTGATGCTACGAAAACAAAAAGCAATCACATCATGGAAGTGAACAAAACACTCGGTATCGAAGCTGCAAGGAGATCTATTATAGATGAAATTCAGTACACAATGAAGAGTCATGGCATGAACATTGATGCAAGACATATGATGCTTCTGGCAGATTTGATGACATACAAGGTAATACCATGTGACCTTTAGTGTGCAGCTGTTATTTTTCTACCCATGTGCTTTATATGCTTACAGACTCACGTGCATTCTTTGTTCTGGTGTTGATGCTCTGAGCAGGGTGAAATTCTCGGCATTACTCGATATGGCATTGCAAAAATGAAAAGCAGCGTGCTGATGCTGGCCTCATTCGAGAAAACTTCAGAACATCTCTTTAATGCATCGTACAGTGGCCGTGAGGACAAGATAGAGGGAGTTAGTGAATGCATCATCATGGGCATTCCCATGCAACTTGGCACCGGTATTCTCAAAGTCAGGCAAAGGTACATACACGCTCACACCCTTGAAATTTGTGATGTTTCAACAGGATGCGCACCCTTCGTGTTGCACTTAGCTTCCTTACGTGACTTGCTGAAAACTTTTCAATCATATCATGCGTGTGTGAATTTCACGAAGAACCGCTTGATTTGTTGACGGGGTACCATTTCCCCTGCAGGCTCCAGCATCTTCCAGAATTCAAGTACCAGCCTGACCCGATACTGTCATCGTGATTCGTCATCTGAAGCGGGAACTTTGTACATATATAGTTGGAGCATAGGTACGTAAGCATAGAGCAACCGCGGCACCTGTAATTTTGAGAGGAACATCTTCCGTCATTCCATGAGGCTACAGTCAAGTTACAGACGATAACTACTTTTCTTTGCACCATAGGGCACCTTTTCCTTACTCTATATTAGTCAACAGAAGGGCAGGCAAGCTGCCACATTTTCTTAAGTGAAACAGGGGGAGCCGTTTTAATTCATGTTGGGCTACAACAACTTTTCACTGTGATGCATGTAATGTAAAGGTTGGATTTCGCTGATGCCAAATACCAGTAACGCATTTTTCTTGGATTTTGCTCGTCAACCACATAGTTTTTTCAGGTTGTCAACCGCACTGATGTGGTGCTGCCTCGTGTGCATCTAGAAGGGAGCTTAGCTTTTGTTAGGCTTGCTCCACAGGCCGTGTCAAACAAAATTGGCATCCTCAACAACTCCCTTCAGTTCCCTCGAATTGTCAAGAGATACTCTACGCGACCACGACCCCGTCCTTGTTGTCTTGGTTGACAAGGGACCATGCGTGAAGCAGAAACGAAACAACAAAGCAAGGCATAGGAAATTGGACGTGCTTAAACCAAATACTCTCGTCTGTATCATGCTGTCGTTTGTCAAAAGCTTTCCCAACCAATTCACACCAAAAGTGGGAAAAAAAAGGTTTGTCAATCATACAATTTTTTTCGTTTGTTTGTTCAGACGTCGAGAGGGAGAAAACGCAGAAAACACGAAGAGTCAGAAACAATATAGACATGATGGTCGCGAAGGGTGAAAGAGGTCTTGGCCTAGTGGTTAAGGCACTCGAGTAACATCTTTGAGATCCTGGGTTTGACTTTTGGTGAGAGCGAATTTTCTAGTATTTATCGGCGTTATGCGTTAAGTGGTAAGCGGAAACCTCGTCGACAACGAGGAGCCTTTGGTGACTTAGAAAATCTCCAAATCTGTCACATGCTTAGTCTTTCGGAAGTGCTCATAGAGGTAGGGTTTGCATACGTGTAGAGGTGAGTGTGCGTGCGTGTTGTGAACGTGTACCGTTGTACCGTGTAATTCTAAAAAGTTAGAGACATGGTCCCGGAAAAAACGAAGCGTATATACGCCTTTTCCTGCAGCTGCTGTCAGCGGCCGCGTTTGGAATTTCTAAGCAGGACAAGTCAGTGCGCGCGCGTTTCATGTTTCTCTGACTCGGCAGTGTGTCCTCTGTTTTTTCCTTTTTCGAGTGAAACTTGCGGTGAAGCAGAGCGCTTTGACCAAATTAATTGTGACGAGGTAGTAATTCCTTTGACTGAAAAGTACTATACCCAGAGACATCAAAAGTGAACAAAATGGACAACGCCGGACAAGACCTCCATTCCTGACAGGCTAGAATAGCTGGTGCTCGTGCTCATGCTCACGCAGATTTTACTCATTAAACTCGGCGCTCGTGCGCACCGGCGTCCGTGCGCGCGCCCTGCCCTTGTTTAAGCACAGTTTGCACGCACGACACACCTTAATAAACTACAGCAGCAGCTGCACGCCTGCACGTACGCACGGCGCCCGGCCAGGGTTCACTGATCGCGCAATGCATGTGCGGCAGGCGACCGGGACCAGATCCGGATGCAAAGGCAGGAGGCGAGGCGAGCTCATGGCACAACCTGTCTTATTCTCTTGGTTGCTTCGTTGGCTGAGCTTAAACTACTCATAATGCCGTAGGTTAGTCGTCTGCGTCTGGTCTGTACGAGTGTACTTGGTGATCAAGGATTTTTAAAATCGGTATGGTTAAGAGGACAAGCATTTTTTTTATGTGCCATGTCTCTACACTGCAGCCGCGGACCAGGTATACGTTAGCAACGCAACCAGTCGTTGACAATCAGTGGCAAGCTGAGAGTTATGTGTCGCAAAACTCGCAACTCACAAGTGCTGTTTCTTAATTGATCGCGATTTTGACATTCCGTGGCTTAATCCTTTGCTAACCACGTGTCTTAGAGGGGGAATTATCGCGTCCGGTCGAAAGATGGAGGACGCGATCGAAAGGCGTCCGAGCAGGGCAAAAGTCAACAAAAAGAAGGGATCTCTCTGCGCGAAGGATCCCGCGCACGCTTTTGGGACGAACGACCTAACGGCTCCCGCGCGCGTACGTGTCGCGTCGACCTTGACACACACGTGGTCGCGTCTCGCGGCGTACGTACATATTCCGGCGCGTATTCTCCATGAATGCTTGGTCGTCACATGTGTGGCCCTTCGTCCCCCAATCCCGACGAATCCGGTCGCTACTACTTGCAGTGTGCTACTACCATCTGATTGCAAATTCAAGGGGAAATGGAAAACGAAAAGGTAGTGCATGCTTTTTGACAGGAGTACTGCGCTTGCTCGAGCGGAGAGAACCATCCGGCTTGTCGACAAGCTGAAGAACGGATGGGTCTGCAGTGATTTTGCTCACACTCGAGACTCGAAACACGTGTGAATGTAGCTGCACCTGCACGTCTGAATGGCAGACTGGATCATGGAGGATTGCCAGAGGAGAGCCCGGCCAGCCGCCAGCGCCGGCCGGCGCCCGGCTCCGTGGAAATGTCCCCAAGACCAGGCAGACCGCAGACGACGACGACGACGGAGAAGGCGAGAAAATCAAGAGCCGCGCAGTTCTGAAAGCGACCCTCGGGATTCACACACGCCGTCTCCCGCACGGCGCGGTATATTCCGCCACCACCTTCACCGCTCCAAGGGCAATCCGGTAATTGCGTCAGTGTCAGGGAGGAGAAATATTCGACACTTGTACACGAGCAGCCATGGCAGACGCGGCGAAGCTTCTCCCCCACCTTCTTTCCCTTCCCACTCCGCGGTGCGCGCGTCTATATACAACGCCCCGCGCCCACACCTTCCAGTCGACTCCGTCCGGGGCTGCTCCAGTCGAGACGTGGCGGTTTGACTTTCTGACCCTGGAATCAGAAGCATTTTTCAGAAACGGGGGAGAGATCTTCGCTGGGGGCTCTCGAATCCGGACGTGCGCGTTCGCCGATTGGCCGCGGCGCTTCTTGGAGAGGAAAGGAAAGGAAAGTAAAAGGGCGCCGCCTTTCGCCGAGGAGGAAGAGAAAGCGCCTTTGCGTTGGGGCGGGCTCCGACTGAGGAGGTAATCTCTCCGTTCTTGGTCGTCGGTGGCGCCTCCTTTTCTAGTGCTTTGATTTGTGGGGAGATTTGGCTGGGAAGCAGTAGAATCTTGTGGTTCCAGGCCACGGTCCAAGGTTTGAGAGCGCAAGAGGAGTTTGTTTAGGTGGACACTGTTCCAAGCTCCGTACGCCCGGTTGATTTTTATTCGTTTGCGGTTTGATCTGAAGGAAACCGACAGGATTGTTTGAGAATTTGGCTGGCTGCTGGCTTTGGTGCGCGGATTTGGGTTTTAGTAAGCTTTGTCCCCCCTTTGTTCATGTCTGATGGTCTCGGATGTTTATATTCGTATACGGTGGTTACAACCCCTCGTGCACGCTTGATCCGTATGATTGTGGTGGCGTCAGGAGTATTATTAGTTGTACAGCTAACTTTGATGTAAAGAAGAAGAGGATTCCGTACAAATTCAGGGGTGGTTTTAGTACGAATGTTTAGAATTTCAGTTCTTGACTAGAAATGTAGACAAGAAGTTAGCCTTAGCTGATTTTGCCCCTCCAAACCCTCTGTGCAGGCAGCTTCAATTCGATGGGTTTTGGGACGAATGTTTAGTACGTATAATGTTGTCGCATTTTTGGATTTTCCTATCGGTTGATGGTGTTCAACTATTTTTGTGGGCAAAGTAGGATTGCTTTTAGTTGGGTACTTTTCGAGCTCTACTTTTACAGATACGGAGATTGCATCGTCATCTGATGGCTATGCAACACCAAACGTTAGCTTCTGACACTAATATTTATGTCTTAAGTTAATCCGTCCGAAAAGGTGTCCTATGTGCTTGCCGAATAGGGAATTTCCAATTTTTTGATGTATACATGCTTAGTGTCCGCAATTTTGGTTGTCCTGAGAATAGCCTGACTATGAGTTAAAGCAAACATATATATTCCTTTTTTGTCTGGCATCATTCTCTTAACGGTCCTGCTGTTTACCGGTTTGAGTAAGGGGTATAACTGTACAACTCTGTTATGAATTATCATGCGTTATTTATCAGTTTGCAGTCTTTGTTTGTCTGACAGTGGGTAGATTTCTATGGTAAATTGTTGGTCAATACTCAGTTATCAGGTGCTTGGTCACTCCTGCTAAATTTTTCTAGTATGTCTTCTATTGCTATTTTCATAAAAATTTAATGGTGTCAACAATGTACTCAACTTTTTGTAAGATTTGCCAAATGTAAAAGAGATCAAGGGTCATGAAATCCCAGCTTCCTCAGAAATATCTGTTTTCTTGTTGCGGTGTTGAAATTCTGCATGAGATTAGAATTTTGTTGTAGCGATGTTCAACTTTTGTTTCAATGCAAAACTTAATATCATTTCTTTTTTCGTTTCAGATTTATTAACAGTGGAAATTGACAGTTAGCACAATGAAAGCACCTTCGCTACTGGTTCAATGTTTCCCTGGCTTGGTTCCCAGCAAGGCTGCTAGTTGTGTGCCTATTGTATCCGAGAGGGACCTGCATCTACCATCACCAGCTGTTGAGATAATCCCCTCAAAGGTTCACCTATTTAGTCTGTTTTGGTTGATAATGGTGCTAGTTGTGTGCCTATTGTGTTGAACTGTTTGTGGATTGTTTTAAAAAAATATTTTCATGGATAAACAATAATGGTGCGCTTCGAACTGTTTCAGAGTGCTCATCCTTACAAGTATGCTGGAGAGAAGGTGGATGTACAAGGCCTTGATATTTTCAAGGTAAGTAGTGACTACAAATTGTTCTGTTTGCTAAAATTTGCTCAAATACTTGAGCTGTTAATTCTGATAGCCAATGCCTTTTGCTTTGTATGTTTTCTGATCTTCAGGGAAAGATCAGTGTAGCGGACATGATAGCCTTTTCACCTTCCGAAGTCACATCAACAAAATACGATGGTAACCATCTAATGAATAAACTTGTCATGACTTAGTTCATATATTTTGTATTCTAAATTTAAACATGTTGGTTGCCTCAGGAACTCTGAAATATTGGGAAAGTTCCATTACTCTTGTCAACATTATTAAAAATGAGATCCGCGATGGACAATTGAGTTTCAGGGGCAAGCGGGTTCTAGAGGTAACTCCTATGAGAAAATTTACCTCTTTAGCTAGTTATTTATCTGCTTGGTGCTCTAGACATGCTAGATGACTATCCCTGCTTTTGTTTCCACAACCTGTATTCATGCATAATGATAGTATTATTATGGCTCTTCAGTTTTGTGAACTTGGTATTCACCTATACTAAATTGTGCTGCTAAGTTAGTCATCGACTCACCTGCAATAGTTGTTTAGTTTCCTGGAGCATGGTACTCCGCCCCCCCCCCCACT
>LAPY01002095.1:61095-72182 GCA_000970635.1 Eragrostis tef | reverse complement strand
ATTATACGAAGTTATACGAGAATAGTGCTCTCAAACTCTAAAACCCGCAATGTATTTGCTTTTCAGTTACATCAAAAATTTTGCATAGACGTCCATTTATTTATACACTATTTAATTAAATCAATATTGTTCCATGTTGGCAATATTTATCTCTAGGTGTGCCATGCACCTATACAGGTAACGCAGAAAACTGGTCGCGAAGAATGTATCCATATAAATGTATTCTAAAATTTCATTTCTTGACTCCATGCTCTCAAACTCTAAAAACTAAAATGTATTTACGTTTCAGTTGATGTTGATGTGTTTCTAAGAGCTATTTCTAAAAGAAAACTACGTACATCTTAAATTTGATGCATAGGAGTCCGTTTATTTATTTTTACAATATTTAATTAAATCAATATTGTTCAGCCATGACTGTTGGCTGTTGCCTTGAATTGAGTTTGAGTGTGAATAAGAGAAAATTCGATTTCCCTTTACTTGATGTGGCCTGACTGATCCGCTTTGATAATGTCTTCCATTGTACATTCAACATGCCATGTTACTTGTTCGACTTTTGTGTCCCTAGTTCTTGTATGATTATGTTACCAATTTGGTTAACAATGTGCACCTACAATTTCTTACCTTGACTAAGTTACTGACTATCTATTGTAAGAACCAACTAGAGTCAACTAAAGTGGTTGTTGTTTCAGAGAAAGAAATTCACTCTTCAGTAGCTTATTTTAGTTGGCTCTCATCGATAGTTGCACCTAGATCAAATTGTAAAGCTGGCCCATGATGAAATCTTAGATTCCAGTTCTGTCCCGGCTTTGTCGTAAAATTGTATAACATTAGCAAAATTAAAGATTCTATTTTTTTTCTCTTCATGGCTCTTGGGGATACAAAGTCTTCAAACATGCATTCTTTAAACTCTCTGCTCAAATGAAAGTGACACGCTAATCACTGGATGATGTAATCACGTTGCCATATATCTATTCTCTATGTAATGTAATATATGATATAATCCTTTTTTTTGGTGAGGATACATGATGCATACACAAAGGCCAAGAGAGTGTCATGCTGTGATTATTTATTTTTCTTTCGTGAACTTCTGGTCTAACACTTCCTCTATACACTATCTATTAATGAAAAAGTAGCTTTATACGATTCAAATTGTAATGTTTTGGTGCTCTTAATTCATAGTGTTCACATTACCTTTGACTTGCTATCAAATAAACTCAAAGTCTAGCGTACCTAAATACTCTGCTGCATGCAACCTTGACTTCTAGCTACGACGTTGAGAAAAAAAATCGGTTGGTTGAATTGGTCTTGCAATGATCAAGTTGACTAGCTACCTATTAGTTGGAAAGGAATAGTGCTCTCAAACTCTAAAACCCGCAATGTATTTGCTTTTCAGTTACATCATAAATTTTGCATAGGAGTCCATTTATTTATTTTTACACTATTTAATTAAATCAATATTGTTCCATGTTGGCAATATTTATCTCTAGGTGTGCCATGCACCTATACAGGTAACGCAGAAAACTGGTCGCGAAGAATGTATCCATATAAATGTATTCTAAAATTTCATTTCTTGACTCCATGCTCTCAAACTCTAAAACTAAAATGTATTTACGTTTCAGTTGATGTTGATGTGTTTCCAAGAGCTATTTCTAAAAGAAAACTACGTACGTCTTAAATTTGATACATAGGAATCCGTTTATTTACAATATTGTTCAGCCATGACTGTTGGCCGTTGCCTTGAATTGAATTTGAGTGTGAATAAGAAAAATTTGATTTCTGATGTGGTCTGACTGATCCGCTTTGATAATGTCTTCCATTGTACATTCAACATGCCATGTTACTTGTTGGACTTTTGTGTCTTCAGTTCTTGTATGACTATGTTACCAATTTGGTTGACAATGTGCACCTGCATTTTCTTACCTTGACTAAGTTACTGACTATCTATTGTAAGAACCAATTAGAGTCAACTAAAGTGGTTGTTGTTTCAGAGAAAGAAATTCACTCTTCAGTAGCTTATTTTAGTTGGCTCTCATCGATAGTTGCACCTAGATCAAATTGTAAAGCTGGCCCATGATGAAATCTTAGATTCCAGTTCTGTCCCGGCTTTGTCGTAAAATTGTATAACATTAGCAAAATTAAAGATTCTATTTTTTTTCTCTTCATGGCTCTTGGGGATACAAAGTCTTCAAACATGCATTCTTTAAACTCTCTGCTCAAATGAAAGTGACACGCTAATCATTGGATGATACACGATTGCCATATATCTATTCTCTAATGTAATGTAATATATGATATAATATTTTTTTGTCGGGATACATGATGCATACGCAAAGGCCAAAGGAGTGTCATGCTGTGATTATTTCTTTTTCTTTCGTGAACTTCTGGTCTAACACTTCCTCTATACACTATCTATTAATGAAAAAGTAGCTTTATACGATTCAAATTGTAATGTTGTCTTCTGTGTGAATGACTATTATAACATATCATTGATTGTTTATTAATGTTTAAACATGAAATTTGCCTAAAGATGGGCGCGGCGCGCCGCAGCGTCTAGTCCTGGATGAGGAAGCCTCTAAGGCTAAGATGCTATCTGTACTCTCCATGAACTTCATCTGACGGGTCTCATAAAAAATTCGCTTACTTAACGCATTCAGTAGAGCAGATAAATGAAAGATGCGCCAAATTACTTACGCACGACTCTTGTTCATCGTGGCAGGTGGCAAAAAAATACACATTCAACTCTTAATTACGTCGAGTGCTTGAGATGAAATCTCACTTCCTCGAGGAAAGTCGTTTCGTCGCGCGCACGGCAAACGGCCAGGATTCATCACTGTGCAGAAACGACAGTTTGCGCGCCCGCCGGTATTGTGGCGCAGCCGTCGGTGGGCCCGATTCTGGTCCATTCGATGAGGCATCCGCGCTCCGCCGTCGCCCGCAAAAATCTGGCCGCCTCCCTCCCTCGGCAGTCTGCATCTTTACCCGATCCCACTCGTCAGTCGTGCTGGACTCGAGTCCGACGGCTCGAGGCGCCCCCATCCCTCACAGACTCTCCCGTTTGCCTCGTCAAAACCCGCCTCGCCCCGCGACGCCACGCCACGCGAGCGCAGATCTCCTCGCTTCGCTTCGGCACCTCACCCATCATCTCCTCCCCGCCTCCGGTGACTCGTTGAGCCGTGCTCGGCGTGGCGCTCCGGCGCTGAACATGGGGCACAGCGCGAGGAAGAAGAAGAAGCGGGGCGCGGCCGGGCGCAAGGCGGCCAAGGACCACGCCGCGCAGCTCGAGGGCGACCAGACCGCGCTCGACGAGGAGCTCACCGCCCTGTAAGTCGCCGCGTGGGGTTCAATCGGTGGTGGTGTCTGGTTGTTTGGCCGCTTCGCTGGTTTCCGGATTGCGAAGCATTTGAGATCGGATGTGCTCCCCGTGGTCCGGGTGCCATTGGTTCATCGCATTGCTTGTTGTTGAAGCTGATATGTCACTGACGATGATCCCATTGCAGTGTGATTCCCCCATTAGTCACCGTTACTAGATGCTTTCGCATTGTCTGGCATCCCGAATTTACTGCTCCTCGTTTCAAACGCTCTGGTAGAGTTTTGCAGCTTTTGCCTATTTCAATAGCTGTTGTTGTTGTCGGGTGGAATGTGACGATTCCGACCTGTAGACTGGGTGCCCATGCTACCTATTGCCAATTGCCAACACTCTGCGCTGTAGACTCCTGGTCTCATATGCGATTATTTTCACTTCTCCTTGTGATTGGTATATTTGAACTGTATGGTATATCATATATGGGAGTACCATTCGGTATTTTTTTATTGGACTAGATATTGGCCAGTTGTATGCATGGGCGTTAATATTGATTCAGTGTGTTTGATTAGAATGATTAACTTGTTTACTAATGAGCAATAAGACAAGTTATGATCGGTTCACCTAATCACCTAGTTGAATGTATCTAAAAGCAGTCACAGATCCTATTCATAGCCAAGTTTGTGTACTTTTTTTTAACACATCCTGTTTGTATGATCTTAACCGCGCCTTTTGATGCAACATCAATTAGGGCCGCAATTTTCCTGGACGACTTCAAAGTAACATCAGAATCACCTCAGACCCGACTTAAAATATGTGTCAGGTATTTTCTAATGTGAGCTCAAGCATATGTGTAGATGTTTTGTTGTATATCTTCAGCAACTTAAGTCCTGTTAATGATGACAGGCCTTATTCTGACGGCATGGGCTTTGAAGATTTGAATGTCTCGGCTACTCTTGATGTAATGTAAGTGTCTTCGTTTAAGCCATTACTTGTTTTGCATTTGCATTAGTAGACGGTCACCTCTTGATTAAAATATATAGATGCTTTCCTGGTTATCCCCACAAGTGTCCGAAGTTGAGGATCATACCTGAAAAAAACTTATCTAAAGAAGATGCTGATCGGCTACTTTCGCTTCTTGTTGATCAGGTATTTTCACTTCACATGACTTTCTTATCTGGGTTCAGGTCATATCGCTTACTGGCTTGCTGTAACAAGTAATTTTTTTGTTGAGGAATTGTAAATGTAATTTTCGTTGAACTCTGTTCGTCTTGGAACTGTCATATTGCAAAACTCTAGGAACAGTGCATACATTTTGTATGCATCTTTTGTTAGGTGTTTGATTTCAAACCATAATCTGGCTTCTGCTCCTAGATGAGCAAGTACTGGAGTAGTATATTTAGGTTCTGCTCATAGGTGACATAATTATCATTTCGCGTTGAGTAAAAAGCCTTAGTACCCTTCCTTTCCTAGTAGGCCTTTTTGGTATATTTGAACTGTATGGTATATCATATATGGGAGTACCATTCGGTATTTTTTTATTGGACTAGATATTGGCCAGTTGTATGCATGGGCGTTAATATTGATTCAGTGTGTTTGATTAGAATGATTAACTTGTTTACTAATGAGCAATAAGACAAGTTATGATCGGTTCACCTAATCACCTAGTTGAATGTATCTAAAAGCAGTCACAGATCCTATTCATAGCCAAGTTTGTGTACTTTTTTTTAACACATCCTGTTTGTATGATCTTAACCGCGCCTTTTGATGCAACATCAATTAGGGCCGCAATTTTCCTGGACGACTTCAAAGTAACATCAGAATCACCTCAGACCCGACTTAAAATATGTGTCAGGTATTTTCTAATGTGAGCTCAAGCATATGTGTAGATGTTTTGTTGTATATCTTCAGCAACTTAAGTCCTGTTAATGATGACAGGCCTTATTCTGACGGCATGGGCTTTGAAGATTTGAATGTCTCGGCTACTCTTGATGTAATGTAAGTGTCTTCGTTTAAGCCATTACTTGTTTTGCATTTGCATTAGTAGACGGTCACCTCTTGATTAAAATATATAGATGCTTTCCTGGTTATCCCCACAAGTGTCCGAAGTTGAGGATCATACCTGAAAAAAACTTATCTAAAGAAGATGCTGATCGGCTACTTTCGCTTCTTGTTGATCAGGTATTTTCACTTCACATGACTTTCTTATCTGGGTTCAGGTCATATCGCTTACTGGCTTGCTGTAACAAGTAATTTTTTTGTTGAGGAATTGTAAATGTAATTTTCGTTGAACTCTGTTCGTCTTGGAACTGTCATATTGCAAAACTCTAGGAACAGTGCATACATTTTGTATGCATCTTTTGTTAGGTGTTTGATTTCAAACCATAATCTGGCTTCTGCTCCTAGATGAGCAAGTACTGGAGTAGTATATTTAGGTTCTGCTCATAGGTGACATAATTATCATTTCGCGTTGAGTAAAAAGCCTTAGTACCCTTCCTTTCCTAGTAGGCCTTTAAGGAATCTCCTTCCTGATGGCCCCCCTCCCAGGTGATTAGTGGAGTTTTTTTGGGTCGAGGTCGTTTTGTGTTTGTAGAGGCGCGGATGTAATTTAAAATCTAGGGTGTGTGTGTGTGTGTGTGTGTTGTATGGGCTCTGCCCTTTACTCCTTCTTAATATAATGATACGCAGCTCTCCTGCGTGTTCGAGAAAAAAAAGTAGGTCTTTAAGGCATTTTGTCTAACACTGCACTATTATGACTGCAATATGAAAAATTCTGCTTTCAGAGTATCTTAGTAATTTCAGTATTTTTCTGTAAGCGACACCAACTGTGATAATCGCCTTTTTCCTTGTATTGTGTTTGATGTGCATAGCTTAAGTACCTTTGACTCATTTTTGTGTGTCTGTTTTTAGGCAAACATTTATTCCCGAGAAGGACGTGTTATGATTTTCGATTTGGTAGAGGCTGCCCAAGAGTTTCTGTCAGAAATTGCTCCACCTCATGATCCAATGAACAACGTAAGTCATCAGGGAATATAATAGAATATATAACATGTTTTTTCTTTGTCTTCGGTTTATGCATAATGGAACATAGGATGCATTGCTCTTGTTGTTTTGAACTGTCTATTCCTTCATAAAGTCATGATTCCTTATGTGTACTGAATCTTTTTCGTTGATCAGTAATTTCGTTATTTTGCACTTGTTGCTCTTTTTTGGTAGCTGAGGTTTCTTATTATCTTATTTTGTAGGCTCCTCGCTTGGATTCGAGCACGATTCATCAAACTACTGATGTAGATTTGAAAGTTAGCCTTGACAGTGATCATCATCCTATAGTCTCTTATCTATATAGCGTGTTTGACCTCTATAGTCAGTTATATGATGATACTAGTTGGAATGGACAAAGTCCAGATCCGACAGCTGATATTAGCAGGAAAAATACTGGATCTCAAGTCCGATATAATGATAGAAGCAAGAGGAAAACGCTACTTGAAAAATTCCGTGTTCCAGCTGATAAGGTTAATATTGCAAAAATCTCTTTTGAGGATAAATCGGAAACGCGACATGGCACAAAGCATGGTGTTATACGGGAGGCCACACCAAATTTACATGTCCTTGAAGAGGAAACTGAAAATGATACTAAAACATCCTCTTTTAGTAATGCGGGAAATACATCAGATACTCAAGAGAGGAGTTTCAGCAGCCTTCATGAACCTGGGGTAAAGAATCAGAACTCTTGCAAATTCTTGAGCATTTTAGTGTTTTGAATGGATAAACTGTGCATTTGTTTCCGTTAATTTTACAAAGAAAAGGATCAATCGTGAAGATTAATCTATTTGAGAAGTTGCGGGAATACTACACGCTTAATCTGACCACTTATTTTTAACAATACTGGTAGGACTCTGACCTTGCAGATGAAGCTTGGAATGAAGAAGATTGTGATTCAGACTCTGGCCCATCAAATGCACCATCTGATGCTTCAGATTTGTTAGATGATGCTTTGCGGAATAAGAAAAGGGATTTAATTCTGGTAACCTTTTTTCATGTCACCATCTCTGTATGACATTTTTTTTTCCTTATGTAATGAACCTTGTTTGGTATCTTTATTCGTAATTAGGTACACCTGCTCCGGCTAGCCTGTGCGTCAAAGGATTCTCTTTCAGCTGCTTTGCCAGCAATATCGTCAGAACTGTGCAACATAGGGGTGTGGCTATTATTATTGTTATCCTTTGCTCTTTCTTTCTTGCAGTCATCATTTCCAACTGAATGGTCAACTTTTTTTTCTGTATTAATTAGGTTCTTTCTGAATGGGCTAAGGATTTAATTTCTGAATCCCCTGACGTTTTTGGAGAAACTTTTGGTCACGTTTTTGGGCAACAAATGGTAAGACTCACCTGATTGTCTTCTGGTAACTCGTGATTTAATTCTACCAATACAAATTAGTGCTCATCATCTCTAATTGTTATTTGTCTTTCCGATGACATCATATAGATTTCGTCGGAGTGCTCTCTATTTTGGAGAGCTGATAATTCGTCATCTAGGCCAAACTCACGCTATTTGAATGACTTTGAGGAGCTCCGTTCACTTGGTATGTTTTTCTATGATTTTATTGGCATGTTATTAAAAAATATTAATCCTCATAATTGCGTCTCAAAAACCAAGAGAAGTACTAAAGAAAATTATCTGTTCGAATGGAGGGTAATGTTGTATGAAAAAACTCAAACTCGACCCGAACCAAAAAAAGAATGCATACAAGGCAAGGTTGTATTAAGTATCAACCCTCTGATGTGAATGTGCTTGGTTGATCATCGTGAATAATTTTCATTCTGGTGCTGAAAGCTATGGATTGCGCTGTGTATATTATGTCTGCAAATTTGTATCTATTGCACAGTGATTGGTATTCATTGTGAATATGTTATACATAGCATTTCACTGTTGCTCATGGTAGAGTGGATATGTCGGAGTTATAATCATTTTGAATTGTATGAGTAGCAAATTTAACTGTTTTGTATGTAATTCCCCATTGGAATAACCCTTAAGACATCATTTGTACAGGTCAAGGGGGCTTTGGTCGTGTTACATTGTGCAAAAACAAGCTAGATGGACGCCAATATGCTGTCAAAAAGATACGCTTGAAGGATAGAAGTCCTCAAGTGAATCAAAAGATTCTGAGGTTTGTATATCCCAATTTTGTTCATTTAGCTGAAAGATTTTGTTTGTTCGTGCAATTATTGTATCCTTCTTATGTTCATATTTGGAGATAACCATGATGGTGAAATCAGTTTCTGTACCTGTAGATGCACTATTACTATTTATATTCTTGTCAATTTTGCAATTTTTGTAACGAGTCAGTTTGATATTATTAAATAATTGTCGTTGCCACTCCCTGTAGGTTACAATTTGTTATGATTTTTTTGAGGGAAATACATAATTTGTTTTAATTGGTGTTCAAGTTTACAAACATTGTGGTTACTAGTTTTGCCCCACATACCTGTTATACATTTTAAATTTATCTCATTAACATTTTGACAAGGTACTCAGAGAGGTAGCCACACTTTCACGATTGCAGCATCAGCATGTTGTCCGTTATTACCAGGTGATCATCTGACAGATATGCTTTTTTACTTTGAAAAACATTTATTATTATTATGCCCTTAAGATTATTTGCTTGATCCCAGGCATGGATTGAAACTGAGTACGGACATCATGACATTTTGAATGCCGGTGGGTCTCGCACTGCCGAGAGCTCTATGTTCAGTTATGAAGACATCAGCCTATCGGATGCAGGTGGTGGAAATAAGCAGGAATCTACATACTTGTACATCCAAATGGAGTATTGTCCCAGGTACGTTTCATTTTGCAGTTATGCATTACAGGAAGCCATGCTGTCAATTGCTTGCCATCTTTCTAATTATACTATCTTATTAGTTAAGAAACTCATGGTGCTTGACATGTTAGGCCTATATTTATAATTTGATCAGGGATGCACAATACCTATACCACTGAGAGATGTCTGTTTGTAAGAATTCTCTTATCTCCAATGTATTACGGTCATTTGCCTTGAACATTCTCTTGTAACATCCAAATTCCCTTGTCAGTGAATACACCTTATAAACAAAATTGTAGAGTTTATTGAGTCAACAGGTCCAGGTTAAAATGATGGATTTATAATCGTTATTAGCAATCTCTTTGGCCAGCTAATATGAATGACTTTAGACAATAAAATGTTTCTCTATATTTTCAGTCATGGAATGCCATTCTACTGTAAGAAGATTATAGTTGCTCTGTACTAACTTCTCCACTGTTGTTTGAAGGACCCTGAGACAGGATTTTGAGACATACAATTCGTCCTTTGATGTTGACCATGCATGGCACCTTTTTCGACAAATTGTGGAAGGCCTAGCTCATGTCCACAGTCAAGGAATTATACACCGTGACCTGACACCTAGCAACATCTTTTTTGATGTTCGTAATGATATCAAAATTGGGGATTTTGGTCTTGGTATGTCACTTCATGATGATTATCCTGAACTCACTTCTTTTCAACTAGTCTGGTTTTTCCTTTCAGTATGTAACTGCTAAACAAGAACCATACAGTATCATAGAAGGTGTTGATTATCTTTATTTCTTTCTCGAGTTATGATGCTGCGAGCTATCCATTTTGTGTATCGCCATCAAATGACACTCTTATTTTTCATGTTATTATACCCGATAATGTGGAATATGTCCTCTAAATATAAAATATTTAAGTGTGATCAATCAGCATCTTTGGTATGACTGATATAGGATAATCTTGTCTTGTCAATATTCATAATTGCATGTGGCATTGAAAAATAGAATGTTCAATGCATTTGTCATTTGGTACTGAAGTACTCATTTTCAGAGACAATGTGACAGGCATGATCATATGAAATCTCTAGTATATTCACACTTATTTACTTGCTCTTTTTCGGAGGTCTATCCTAAATTAGAGAAATTTGATAATGAGTTATTATCAATACTCCATATTGAGGTTAACTTTCAACTGAAAATGTTTTGACCGTTTTCTTTCCAGCCAAATTTCTGAAGCTGGAGCAGCTCGATCAGGACCAATATCTTCCTACTGAGTCAATGGGTGTTTCAATGGATGGAACAGGCCAGGTGGGCACATATTTCTATACCGCACCTGAGGTAGAGCAAAAATGGCCACAGATAAATGAAAAGGTTAGAACGAATTACTATTTTCTTTATCTTACAAAAAGTCTGATAAAATATCTATTGAAATATGCTTGGTGTGTTTCCCTATAAAACAAGAAAGGTTATTAGCATGTTCTAACAGGATATGTTTTTCCCCTTCTGTGGTTATCCTTTGAGGCCCCTGTATTCTTTTGTTCTTGAAATGAATGGCAGAGATTGCCATGTTATTGGAAAAACTTGGTGAAATGTGATCTGATGGTAACAGTAACTGGATAGCTATAGTAATCTCTAACTTACCAGACTCTTATCTGTGTCAATTTTCAGGTTGATATGTACAGTCTGGGAGTTATTTTCTTTGAGCTTTGGCATCCATTTGCCACGGCGATGGAAAGGCATCTTGTTCTTTCTGATCTTAAACAGAAGGGAGATCCTCCAATATCATGGGCAACACAATTTACTGGTCAGTCAAACCTGCTACGACGCTTACTGTCCCTAAGCCCCTCTGACCGTCCATCTGCTGTCGAGATTTTGCAAAATGAACTGCCTCCTCGGATGGAAGATGAGTGGTTGAATGGTAAGCTATTAGCTTTTCTGCATTAACTTTACTTCATTACCA
>LAPY01002095.1:49920-60476 GCA_000970635.1 Eragrostis tef | reverse complement strand
TTCTTCCCCTTTGAGGCCCCTGTATTCTTTTGTTCTTGAAATGAATGGCAGAGATTGCCATGTTATTGGAAAAACTTGGTGAAATGTGATCTGATGGTAACAGTAACTGGATAGCTATAGTAATCTCTAACTTACCAGACTCTTATCTGTGTCAATTTTCAGGTTGATATGTACAGTCTGGGAGTTATTTTCTTTGAGCTTTGGCATCCATTTGCCACGGCGATGGAAAGGCATCTTGTTCTTTCTGATCTTAAACAGAAGGGAGATCCTCCAATATCATGGGCAAAGCAATTTACTGGTCAGTCAAACCTGCTACGACGCTTACTGTCTGTAAGCCCCTCTGACCGTCCATCTGCTGTCGAGATTTTGCAAAATGAACTGCCTCCTCGGATGGAAGATGAGTGGCTGAATGGTAAGCTATTAGCTTTTCTGCATTAACTTTACTTCATTACCAACTAACAAATCATGATCTGAAAGTTGATTGAAGATGATGAATGGTTACTGCTAAAGAAAACAGATTGATGAATTTGAGGTTTCTGCTCTTTTGATGTAGTCCTGCTGCAGTAATAGTTAAATACCTGGGGTGCACTGTCTACTTTATTTATTGTGCACCTGCCATGTATTCTCTGCCCGTTGTACTTTATTTATTTGTAAGTGGATTCAGCTGCCCAAATGGACACCTTTTGTCTAAGCCACATTCTTTCTTTATTGAATGAATCGTAGTTTCCATCTTCTTTTTTATTTTAAATCTAGGTTTTAAAATTTCAAAAAAAAAAAGATCCTTTCCTTTCTTAATAGATACTGCAATCACCTTCAACTGAATATATTTGAAGTGCAAGAAATCAGTTTGAATAATTTATGCAACTAATTTTCTGCAAATGATAACAGATATACTGAGAATGATACAGACACCAGAAGACACATACGTTTATGACAGAGTCATATCTACAATATTTAACGAGGATAGGCTGATTGCCAAATCGCAATGCCAACATGAAAGCAGTAAAAAGCCCACCAGTAATATTGATAATAGTGAACTTCTGGATACCATTATTGAGGTTGCTAAGGAGGTTTTCAAGCGACATTGTGCTAAAAGGTTCCAGATATCACCCTTAAATACTCTGGACGGGAATTTCAATGAAAATAGGTATGTTGATTTATATGCCACATATGTTTTCTTAGGAGAAATTGTCAGCGGATGCTTGACCTTAAAGGGGAGACAAACTGATGGTGTGCCTGTTCTATTACTAATGCTCTGAACTGAAATTTGATGCTATTGTCATATATTTTAGGGGAAAGACAGTGAAAGTCTTGACTCAAGGAGGAGAAATGCTAGAACTTTGCTATGAGCTGCGGACACCATTTGTTATGTCAGTTGCTGCTAACCAGGTATGTGATAAGTAGTTGTCCTTGTTGGTTTTCCTCTTTATATTTGTTTGCATATGTATGCTTCTACTGTTGTCACGTACCACATTAATGGGCGAACAGCCCAACCCTTGGAACCACCTACAGCTCCAGATGGCGAAGAGCCGTCATCGAGTCATTTTTTTTTCATATTGCATCAATTTCTCTTCTTTAGGCCATTACATTTTTCATCTTGCAAGGTAGTATATCTGTTAATTTCAGATATATTTGTAATGAATATTAATCTGCCTCCATTCTTCATCATTTTGGACATTTGGCCTGTTCGCTGAACCGCTGCTGCGGCTGTTCAGCGCTGAACGCCAACTCGGCACTTAACCAGCTTGTCAGCATCGTAAGTTTGCCTCAACATTCCCCCTGGAAATAGAATAAGACTTTAGCGCTGAGAGAGGCAAACAGCCGCAGCAGCCCACGAGAATGCATCAGCTGAACACTCGAATTAACGCGGTTTCATGTATATGTTTTTTTGTCACAGCTTTTCCAGAATGATGTGCTAGTCTTTCTCTTCACTTTTTTTTGAACAAGTATCACTTCCTCTGTCCTACTCCCTCCGTCCCAAAAAAAAAAATCATTTGTTCAAAGTTGAAATAGTTTGACTTAGGACAAATCTAAAACATCATTTTTTGTGGGACTGAGGGAGTAGATATAATGGTTTGTGGGTTTGGCCAAAGTCAAAAGTTGTTAACTTTGACTATTAAATACTAAAACATTCGTCAAGATTGATAAAATAAAAATGATATCACTAATTCACCTCAAAACCAACTATTATAATATTTAACACTTTTTATTTAACATATTTTATTTTTATAGATATTTTTGGACGATGTTAACAATGTTTGACTTTGACCAATCTCAGAAACCCTTATATTTTTGGATGGAGGGAGTAGCAAAATACATTAATAATATTATGATAAGAGAGTGTGAAAAATCGTCTAGGAAAATTTTCAAGTGGCGTTTGTAAATACTATTACATTATTGGGGTAAAAAAATGTAAAATATGACACAGTACAAGTAAAACAGAGGATGTACTAAATGTCATGCGCCTGTATCAATTGAAGTTGAATGCAGTAGTACCCGATGTGTGGTTTGTGATGACGCTATTCATTTTCTTTGTGACCCTGAACCAGCAATAGGAGGAAATATTAGTTTAATGATATAAACTTTTTCTATGATCCAGACATCAATGTGGTAAATTTCACTACATTTTTTGCAGTCACATTTGTTTGATTTTCTTTCTATGGGGCTTGATACTAGTATTATGCGAAAATACATTCTATAGAGATCAGTTCAACCGGTCATCCATTGAGAAACTGTTTTGGGATTTTCTAGAACCACGTCGCATCTTGTTGCTCTCTCTTTCTCTACCTGTTTTCCTCCATGCTCACTAGTTTATCTGCAGACATCTTCGTTTAAGCGTTCTGAAATATCTTGGGTTCATAGAAGGGCAATTGGCCATTCAACGCCGTACCGGTTTCTTCAGGTCAATGCTTTAACTATGGTAAATTACCATTTGAACTCAACAAAGCGTGTTTTCTCAAAGATGGTTTTCTATTAGGGTGATTTTGACATCATTGGCGGTGCTTCTCCAATTCCAGAGGCCGAAATTATTAAGGTAGGACATCTCTAAGTGGCGCTGGCACCCTCTACCTTCTTTTGGTATCTGAAATTTTTCTATCATTATATTATGATCTTCTATTTTGCCCAAAAAAATCATTTGGGGAAGGAGGCCATGCTACCTTTGTATTAAAAATGCAGTTATGTGTTATCACAATCATTTTTTCTGTTCAATGATAGGTGGTTTTGGACCTTGGGAGCCGTTTCTATGATTCAAAGGCACTAGTTATTCGTCTGAATCACAGCAGACTCGCAGAAGCAGTTTGCTCCTGGGCAGGAGTTCCTCAGGAACGAAGAAAAAATGTTGCTGAGGTAGGATATTCTTCCTTACCTGTTTCTGGAATTCTTGCAATCCTCTTTGCTGATATCTTTTTCTATTTCTGTTCTTCAGTTTCTATCTTCAACTCTTGTTCAATATTGGCCAAATAAGGCTGATCGCAAGTCACAATGGAGTTTGATAAGGGGGCAACTATTGCAGGTATAAGAAAATATATACAGTACAATGCACAATCAGTGGAGTCTGGTCATGACTCCTTTTTTTCCCCTTTTAAGAGCGCCGTTGCTAAAGTACAAGGAAAATTGTTATTTCTATACTTGGGTTCATGGAATAAATAGAATGTATTATGCACAAATTATCTTTCATATTACAGTGTCTTATGAATGATGTATGATTTGCTTCTGCACCCCAGTAATTCTTGTTCACACAAAAGCCAACCAAGTATTCTGATTCAGACTACGGTGGCCCGGTTCTATTTCTATTGGGAATACCTTATCCCTTGAATCTTCTAGTTTCTGTGGGGGTGAGGGTGCTAGATTTTTTCCGGAAATTGTGCTAGGTTATTATGCATATAACATCATTTAAAGAAAAGGGAATTTTTCCAAGCAAATAATAATGGGCTGCTTTATTCAATGCTTCAGGATCTTCGTCTTTCCGAAGAAGTTGTTGAGAAGCTACATAAAGCAGATCAGCGGTTTTGTGGCTCTGCTGATCAAGTACTTGCTAGATTAAGAGGGACCCTGTTCTACGGTACTGATTCATAACTTTTTTTATTAGTTGCTTAATTTAGGAATATCTAAGTTACCATTACTCTGTGTTCCTATTGTAGATAAATCTGCATGCAAGGCAATTGATGATCTATCCACGTTTCTCAAATGTTTGAGAGTATGGTCAGTTGACAAACAAATTACTATTGATGTATTGATGCCTCCATCAGAGTGTTATTACACAGATATATTTTTTCAGGTAACTGTTGTAACCTTACACCTTTTTTGTGGCCCTAAATTAGTGTTGAACTGTAATGTTCTAATGTTTTATTCAATGTTGACTAAGTGAGAAGAAAATTAGTTGAAACAGAACAGAAAACAAGCCATCTTTCCTAATTCAATCTACGATTTAATAGAATATGATATTTTTGCAATATGTACAAAGCATCTTTTTTTTTAGAAGTTGATGCATAGTTTCTTTACTAATGCATACAATTTACTCCGTCTCAATACAGGTTTACTCGAAAGAAGGTAACCATGCACCAAATTTCCATGAAAAGTTGCTAGCAGTTGGTGGGCGATATGATCGGCTGATGGAACAAGCTTGGGACAAGGCTTATGTAAGTTGCACTTGATGCATGGTCATGCTTAAGCTGGCACCCTTAATGTTAGCAACAAGTAATTACGTAAAGTCGGTGCAAAATTTTAGCTTCGTAACTGTACCTCTTTCAGACCTTGCATTTATGGAAGCGAATTTGCACGATAGTGTACACACAGTAGGTTGAGTACACAGTGCAGGTTTATGTCCAGGCCAAAAGTTCAAAACCAGCTGTATGGCATTGTCCCCTTTCACCAGCAATGTGATGGGTGGCCTGCATCCTTTGGACTGTGGTTCTGATGAAGAAATAGACATTTACAGCCACAAGAGGACATTTGACCTGTGCTCCAAAAAAATTTCGAAGTAGTAGTGTTTGGATTCTGGATTGAGGGATTGATTTATATGCTTATGACTTTTACGCATATTTTCCACAAGTAACTACTACATGGACTATGTGAAGAGAGAAATGCTTGGAAATGATTTTGAAGTTGGTTGTACCATAGCTATACCACATGTTAACATTTTAATCTCACTCCTTGATGGCTTGCGGATACAGTCACCCTTCATGTCATCTACACAATTCTAAATATACTAGTTTTTGAAAATGATAGAATGCATGTAAATTTGTTTTTCTCCCACAATTGCCTTTCATTTGACTGAATAAAGTAGAAAAACACTGCCAACTTATCTCAGTGTTTTCACTCTATCTAATATGACCTGCACAGAAATCCAAACCACCAGGTGCTGTTGGTGTGAGCATTGCACTTGAGAAATTTCTTCCTAACAACCCTTCATCTGACCTGGGTTTGCCAAGGCTGCTGTCCAGGTGATCATATAGATATATCTGAAGTACGCATCCCCTTCAGTGTGTTATTTGTTCCGTACAACTAATAATTTCTGTGGTCTTCAGGATCGAGCCTAGCATCAGTGTACTTATATGCTCAAGGGGCGGTGGTGGTCTATTAGATGAGCGCATGGAACTTGTTTCGGAGCTTTGGAAAGCTAACATAAAGGTGAGTCCTTAAAGTCCAACATGCACGGAACAGAGATGAACGAACCTATTTTGATCAATGCTGATAGATTTGCTATTATCAGGCAGAGTTTGTACCTCAGGAAGACCCAAGTCTTCAAGAACAATATGAATATGCCAGTGATCATGATATCAAATGCCTTGTGTTTATCACCGAAGCAGGCCTCTCACAAAATGATCTTGTGAAGGTAAATACATTAAAGTTATTTCCCTAAAAAAATACATTAGAGTTGTGTTACTGTATCATGTTTTCTGTGGCCTGAAGTAGTTGCAAAGTATTCTCACAAAAATATACTAAGAGAAATTTGTTTTACTGATATGCATTTCTTTGCAGTTTAGCTGTGTGTTTCTGATGTATGAGATTCAAAGATATTTCAGATCTGCCTATATTCTGATTGTGCTTTCTTGATAGTGTCTCCGCTGTTTTAGTCTGTGTGGTCGATGTCAGCAGCACCGACTTTGTTTGCTCGATTAGTATTAATGATGATCAATTTGCTAGCAGTATCAAATGTTCACAGGAACTCCTTTTGGGGCATCTAAAAAATGTGTCGTGTTTATGTTTATTGGTGTTCTAGTCTAACGACGGGAGGCAGGAAATAGTGACTCTTTATGATGCATACAAAATGATATTTCAGATATTAAAATGAAGAAAATATACTGATGGCTCATTGCTCAACCCAAAAAAAAAATCAATTCCTATTCTTGAAACAGAGATATTTCTTATCAGTTCTTATATTTTGCATGCTTGGCTCAGGTTCGACATCTTGATGCTAAAAGGGAGAAGGAAGTTAAAAGAGAGGAACTAGTGAAGTTCCTATCTGATGCTATATGTTTACAATTCAAAAATCCTACAATCTGGAGCTGATCAGAATGCCTCCTTATTTATTCTATGTTCAGGTTTGTTCTAGCAAAGGATTAAGCAATGCTACCTCTTTATGTACCTGTTGAATCTTTATTTATCTATCAGATTATATTTGAGATTCATTCTTTTCAAAATGACCAAACTTAATGGTTACTAGTATTCCTCTCTTAAACTTCCAGGTGAAAGCAAATCTTTGCTATGCAAAATAGCGACGTTGTTGGTCCCTTGTGGACCAGAGGGACAAGGTGGCAAGGTGTGTGGCCTCGATCAGATCAAGATGGTGCGGTGATTTCAGTTGGTGTAATACTGGTTGTCCTGTTGAGGACATTTTGGCTACTCAAGGTTGCTTCAAATACAAGTTAGCGAATAGTTGGTGCATTTTTGCGGTTTTGGGGTTACGTTTGACGTGGAGAGTTGCTTGCGCAAAGTTGCATAGTTTTCCCGTCAGCAGTCCTAGTTTTGCCAATTTTTGTGCGTTCGAGTGCGTGATTATTTTTTCTACAGAAGTGCCTTATACATAGTTCTTTAGTTTAATTCATCATGTACAGGAATTTTTTTACATTTTGGGTGGTTCGTTGGAATTAGGAAGTACTCAGTTTTCTGCATCCAGATGAGGCGGAAGGCGATGTAATTTTTGCTTCTTAATTTTACATTTTGGGTACCATGCCTTGTTGTCGCCGTGCCTACATATGATCCACATGTAAGCATCACGAGTGCTTAGATGCTGCTTGTGCTTCTCCGGGAACTGCATTTCATGGTGCTAGCATGGTGCTGTTTCATCGTTGAGCACTTAATTTGTCAGATTTCGTGGCATCACATTGACTTAGATTTGCTGCTGTCTCTATTTAATCCATTATCTAAGCACTGCTCGCCTGCCTGTCCGTGAGAAATATATACACCACCACTGCAAAATGCACATGCAACGATTTCGAAGACTTTGAAGAGGGTATCATCTTAGCATCCCGTCCTATATTAAGCTAATCCACGGTGTCCGAAAGATTCTGAGCACGGGGACTTAATCTACGAAGCCCATGCACGAACACCACAGCTCACGTCCGGTGGAGGGCCGCCGTTTTCAATTCGCACCATGCCTCAATGAGCTGCAATCCAGTGAAGCGCTCATCACCCGCCATCTTTGGCTCACCCGCCGCTGCGGCGCATCGGCCTGTCGGCACGTGCGGGCTGCACGGGGCCCACGTGCGCTCCGAGCACACCTGTCGCGTCCCAAGCCGTCGACGCACGATCGAACGGTGAGCGAGGTGACAGAGATCGACGACCCAGATCCGCACCCGACGGTCCCGTGACAGTTTGATAGTCGATGCGCGACGCGGTTTCAGTTGACTTGTAGTTGTCTCTGCTTTTCTTTTCCGTTTTCTGGCAATGCGTCTTTAAACTTTGGATTTAAAGAGTGCAGACCAACTACCTGCAAAACCGCGTTGGCACGCAGCATGACAGGTGCCAGTGCGTTCATTGGCATCTTTACATGGATTTTCAATTGCTGTCTTGTTCCTTTCTGAAAGAAACGTTATATGGGGGTACCAGCCGCAGGAGCTCAGTTTATGTTTTCATTTTTCTGTTGGAGACGTGACAAGGTGATCGTGAAGATGGGAGGCCATTTGGAGCGACGGGAGAAAAGGAAAGTACTTTTTCCACAAAAACTATTTATGCTCGACATGGAGAGACTATTTATGCTTTTCCCAGAGTTCTCTTCTGGCTGTATCTGAAAACATGAACGTGACAACAAGTCTTTTAGTACGGACCGAAAATGTCGACAGCATGATCAGGTTTTGCTATCAAAAGATAAGGTCAGATGGCGGCAAAGAGCTGTCATTTCTTCATTCTAATACTACTATATTCTTTTTTTTCGCGCGAATTAACAGTATCCTATATGCGGATCATGAATTTCAACGTGGCGACAACTATATGAGAAAAGAATCACAGCTGATATTTCTCTTGCGCCTCTAAAAAAAGCATTTAATTAGGGATCAAATCAGAGAGATGGTCACAGTTTCATCAATAGGGGCAATATTGTATTTCAATATATGTTTCTAGAAAGTCACAAAAATTGAACAGACAACAAGCATATCACACGCCTTCTCTCCAAAGCTATGCTCATTGTCTCATTGACATGACTATGCTTTCGTGGGCAAACATAGTACCGGCAAAAGTACATCTTGTACGCCAAACCAGAAGGGAGCAAATAGGTCAAAAGAAAACTCTTTTCTTCCTTTTGTTTCCCACAACAAAAATGTTACAATAGTCTCCAACACGGCCTTAGTTCAGTCAAAACATTCATGTTCATTTGCACACCATCTTTGTTACAAACACAACATCTGTGTCATATAATGACAAACCCATACTTTCATCGCAAAGTCAACTCAAGACGTGGAAACATAAAAGATCCGCCTCCTGACATACAAATAACAGTTTATTCTGTTTTGTGACAAACCACGCAGAAGGTTTTGGTATAAATTCAGCCTTGGCGCAAAGGCAGAGCTTGCTTGCAGGCACCTCCATCCACGCCCTCTTTCTTGGCCAACAAATGCACTGCCCAGCCCACACGTTATCATCCGCCATGCCGCCGTCCTCCCCTCTCGTGAAGCTCCCCTCCATCCCAGGCCTCCTCTCCTCCATCCTCCCCACCAACCTCTCCTCCATCCTCCCGAGCAGCGGCCGCGACGCCGCCGCACCCACCACCAACGCGGCCTCGCCGCCGTCTCCAAAGAAGATGTCGCCGCCAGAGGAGCCCGCGTCGGCGGGCAAGGCCGACGCGGCGGAGCTGACGCGCGTGTTCGCGCTGTTCGACGGCGGATTCGCTGGGCAAGCTGGGCATGCCCGTGCCGGCCGACGAGCTGGCGTCCATGATCGCGCGCATCGACGCCAACGGCGACGGGTGCGTGGACGTGGAGGAGTTCGGGGCGCTCTACCGCGCCATCATGGCCGGCGGCGACGGCAAGCAGGGCCCGGGAGCCGGCGAAGAAGAAGGGGAGGAGGACGAGGACATGAGGGAGGCGTTCCGGGTGTTCGACGCCAACGGCGACGGGTACATCACGGTGGACGAGCTCGGAGCCGTGCTGGCGTCGCTGGGCCTCAAGCAGGGCCGCACGGCGGAGGAGTGCCGGCGCATGATCGGCCGGGTCGACCGCGACGGCGACGGCAGGGTCGACTTCCAAGAATTCAGCCAGATGATGCGCGCCGGCGGGCTCGCCACGCTCGGGTGATGGATCGATCGAGCCAGCGCCGTGTGCGGCTCGCTCTGGCACTGGCATGCGCTTGATTCGAACTACGTTACCTAGAAGTTGTAGATATTGGCTTGTGAGGGGGAGTTGTAGCAACCACGCTTGCGTTTTATGTTTTCTCTCCCAATCTTCTTTTGTTCTTTTTCCCGCTGCTAGAGATTGATGGGCTTGCTGATTAACTATTGTATTGATTCTTGCTCGCAAGAGTTGCTTAAGGGAAGGGAAAAGGGTTTCCTTTCTTTACAGAAAGTATTTTCTGCAGACTTGATGTGCATGTTCGCATGAAGCAGACTCGTTTTCTCGTAGCAAGAGGGTTATGCACTTAATAACCTCCCAAGTTACGCACCCGCGCTTCGTTTATTTGTGAACACTTCGTTTGCAGGAATTGAGACTAGTCTTGCTCTTGCCATGGCGTTTGAGGGAGAAGAAGAAGAAAAAAAAGGGCACTGCTCCGTTCAAGATCAGTTGACTTGTCCGATCATTCTTTTTGCCGTTCAGCCAGCAACATGCGCACCACCCGCGCCAGCTCGTTTAGCTTTGTGACCTGCACGACGGGTTTGGCCTCACCAGTCTAGCTAGTTTCCGCTGTTCAGACGCTCCCCAGCTGAAAAGAGCAGCGGGAACTCGGCTTCTACATGACGGTAAAGTCGGCTGGGATCCATATTGCCGAAACGCGACGAGGTTTTTCGCTAACCCAAAACGCGTCCTGCAGCGCCGGATGGACAACGCAACGACGCGTACGCCGCTCACGGCCCCCACGGGCACCGGCCGCGCGGCTGGCGAGCCGACACCCATCACCCGTACCTA
>LAPY01002093.1:81095-92577 GCA_000970635.1 Eragrostis tef | reverse complement strand
GTAGCTTGCATGCATGCTTTGATTCTACTGCTACATATGTGCAACCTAGCACGGCCACTGCTTTATTGTGACGCGTACATACGTGCTTACAGCCTCGGTAATGTGACCGTAATAGCTATACTAATCTCTAACCATCCCGTTTGCTCAGCCTCCAGGCGGCGGCCATTCATCGGGGGTGCGCGCGTTGTTATGCCCACAGAAGTATTTACCTTTTATTTTACCGTGTCACGTAGCTCTGCAGAACTTAGATCGGATCGTAAATTAACAGAGAGCTAGCACGTGCAAGGAATCAGTTGAGCGTGTTGCATCGCATGTGTAAGTGCAAGTACACACTACACATGCATGCGAAGGGGGTGCACGGGCGCACTAAGCGCAGCAGAGGAGTGCACTACGCCGACCAGAGCTGGTGCACGCCCGTAGGTGGATGCGGGCATGGTCCTGATGGTCGCACTTTCGCACGAGCTTCTGCCGGACGCGTAGGTTTTGGATTGTGGCAATTTTGCGTGCCTGCCTCGCTGACATTGTGTTGCTATATCAATTTGCGTGGCTGCCTTGGACGTCAACAAAAAAAAAGCAAGCAGGAGGACAATTATTGAGTGACTTGAGTGTGGTTGGCGGTTTCCTTGCCTTCCCTGATCTGTCGGGCGATCTCTCTAACCTTTCAACATGGCTTCTTTTTTTTTGCGACTGAAAAGGCGAGAGCTTTATTCATTAGGTAACACCAACGAAGCTTATTTGATCCACTCAAAATGGTGCTCGTCACGCCAGGCACATCTGATATTAATATAAATTAATGTTAAATCAGCTATACAAGGTCAGGAGCATTTCCCGACAGTCATAAGAAAGTGGCCAACAGTATTCAATGTAAATGACTAAGTATTCAGAATACTGTAGGTAATGAGCTTGTAGGGGATTATGTTGTTGGTAAATTGATCAAACTGTAGGGAAATACACTATTTTGCATAAGAAAACTGTTGGCCATTCATAAGAAAAAGACTAGGAGGATGAAAACTGTAGGGCATTTGATCAAAACTGTAGGGAAAGAGTGATTTTCTTGTAGTGCAGTTTAATGACAGATTTTATGTAAGTGAATAATCAACCGAGGCCTTCTAAGAATGTGTGTGTGTGGGTGTGTGTGTGTGTGTGTGTGTGTTGACACCTGAGTCACTTGAACAAAGAGAGTTAGATAGATGGACAATCGAAACCAGATTTTTCTTTGGATTGAACAAGGATGTTAGCTTTATCCATGCTGTTGTACAGTCGTGTCAACACACTCGTGCAAAATTTTTCTTGTGAACATAATGAGCCTAAAGCATGAACCAAACACCCAACCAAGAATGTTCATTTTTAACATCTAATAAATGTTTTTTTAGGATGGAAGCTCTGAGGGACAACTTACAATTCGAAGAGCCACTTCTTGAGGTCAATCTTTTTTCTGCTAGTTCTTTCTGGCGGTTCAATATTATGCTAATGTGTGTTCATTTAATTCACCCTACGGAAAGCTCAAGAAGTTCTGCTAGCGTCTGATTATGTTATCTACTTATCTATTCAAGTTCCTGTTGAACTTGAAGTAATGAGAATTAGGTCTGTTGTGGTGTTACAGAATTCAGTAGCAGGTAGCAGTGAAAAGATCATTATTGACATCAAGGAAGTCAGGCACCATACTGGCAGCTGGAGAGCTTGCACTTACATCTTAGGTTGGCAGAGCTTACCAGATCTCATGAAATTACACAAAAGCTAGTTTTGTTTCATCTTATTTTTGAAAGAATCGTTTCATTTCAAGCTTTGTGTTATTAAATCTTATGATATTTCACCCAGACATTTCTTATGCTGCCCGTTCTATTACAGCTTCCTTCACATCTCCTGTCTTACATATACTGCAGTGACTCAATGCTTCGAGGAGCTAGCATACTATGGGATCCAGTTCAACCTGGTCACTTTTCTTAAGACAGTGCTACATGAAAATAATGTTACTGCAGCGAGAAACTATACGAACTGGCAGGGGACTTGCTATATCGCACCACTGGTTGGAGCCGTCATTGCAGATTCCTACCTGGGAAGATACGTGACCACACTGGCTTTTTTCACAGTTTACCTAATTGTAAGCAGCTCAACCCTCTGTGAAACTAGGAAGCAATTACTTGTAATAGATCAAAAAACACACATAAAAAAGGTGGAAAGAAGTTATGGATTATCTTCTTTCGTTCTCTATCTATTTGATGATATAGAGTTGTCAAAATTATTTGAAGTCTGATTATTAGTATGTTTAACACTGTAACTGCACTAGTATGGTTTGTTAATGTTTTTATCTTGGAGATTATGGACTCATGATTGAATAAAGGAATGTGGGCAATAAATTCATGAAGTCAAACTGAATTTTTGCCGAGCATTGATCTTTACGAAATTTTGCTGATGTACAAATTATTCCCATTAGCTGATTTACTATATTTGTTAATATACAAGGGGATGGCTACAATGTCTATTTCAGCATCGTTCTCGGCTTGTGCTGGACCAGACTGCCTACAGGAAGGTTTACCTAAGTCTGTTGTGTTCTTCATTGGCCTCTACATGATGGCCATAGGAGCTGGTGGCATCAAGCCGTGTGTCTCATCCTTTGGCGCCGACCAGTTCGACGATAGCATCCCTGCCGAAAGACTGAAGAAGGATTCCTTCTTCAACTGGTTCTTCTTCGCGATCTACATCGGCAGTTTTGTCTCGGGCACCGTTGTTGTGTGGGTGCAGGATCATTGTGGATGGGTTATAGGCCTCTGGATCCCGACTCTGTTTATTGCATTGGCCGTTGCGGTCTTCTTGTTGGGTTCCAGTTCATACAGGGTGCAAAAGCCACAAGGGAAGCCGATTGTAAGAGTGTTCCAAGTCATTGTTGCAGCAACCCGGAAATGGAATGTAGATTTACCGCATGACGACTTTCTTCTCTACGAGTCACCTGAGAAGAAGGCATCAATGGCTGATACTGGCGATATACTGCAGCATACGCCAGTGCTCAGGTAGGTAGAGGCCTGGATCTGTCGTGAACACTTTTTGACAGAGAAAAGTTGACAATCATGTTCTGCGACTTTTGTGCAGATTCCTCGACAAGGCTGCAATGATCTCATCGCCTGAAGAGCTGTCCGCTGGCGGCCCTGACCCATGGAGGCTGTGCACGGTCACGCAGGTGGAAGAGCTGAAGGTGATCATCGGGATGCTCCCCATCTGGGCCACCGGGATTTAGGATATCTTCCTTGGAGTTGATGTAGTTTCGTGCAGTTGCTGCTCTCGTCCGAACCTGTAATATCCCAGATATTTAACAAAAATAAAACATTCACTTCCTGATTACAGATCATTCGTTACAGAAAATTAGTCAATATTTGCAGGAGTGGGAGGCTGAAACCTCAAAGTCCGCAGTTTTCAGTTTGAGTGTAAGTGTCCTTCCTTTGAAGCCTTCCTTTTGCAAATCATCAGCTAAATTTTCTGCAAGATTTGCTGAAAATAGATAACAAGGTGGTCAGTCATGCATCGCATAATTTTGACCACCTATCACATCAGATGCAGGAGGACATGAATGTCTAATAATATCTTCAGCGTTTTTAAATTGTTTATTCACACATATCAATTTTATGATACTTTGTTACAAAAAACACGGTATAATTTCATTGTTGCCATGGTTCAATTCCAACTGGCCATATCTCATCTGATCATTATTTGTAACTTTTCTTATTATTCTTACATGCAGAATAATCACTTCCAAGAAGCGTCATGGACCATTTCCAAGTAATTAATGGGTTAAAAAATCATTCTTTCTTGACTCCCAATGGTATCTAATAACAGGAAGCCGTTCTAACTAATAAGGTATGTAGTTATTGTAATCCCAAACTCTAGTTTTAATGGTGCACTGATATGTTCCACATGAATAGTGATAATATGCTTTACCACAGGACCTGCTATATAAAGCTTGGTACAAGTATTTGAAGTATATTCCATAGGTTAACATGACATAGCATCAAGTACAAAATGGTGCTTGGAAGTTTCTTCCATTTTGTACTAAAAACTTGTAAGCAGCCTTCATCAAGGACCTGTGAAGGAGCTAATGTATTATAAACTCAGGCTACTAGTAGTACTTTGATAGATTGCATAGTGCAAAATAATGTATAGAAGATTAGGTGCACTGCACATATAGCCAGTAAGCTGACTGAGTATGTTGTAAGCAAGAGAAAAGTTAACATTAAAGCACAAAAACAGCCCTGTGTAATGAAACCAAGTTGCTTAAGCATTTAAGATACAACTGAAGAAGTATACCTAATTTCTCGAAAAGCAGAGACGAATCATTGGTTGCAGTGAAAGTTCGCTCACAACTGATACTTTTCCTTTGCCTTTGCTCCGGAGTTTCTGTACCTCCTAATCCAAGACCAACTGAAAGAAAGAAATCTGAAGACATCGAATTCAAATACAGTTAATTCTGAAATTTTGTTTTGGATAGACATCGAATTCAAATATAGTTTCCTAAAAGCTTGTAACAGAACAGGTAATAAGGGTGATTGACAACTGACCAGCTGAGCATTCAGAGAAAAGAGCGCATAGGAAAGCAGCCTTTTGCAGCATATCCTCGCATGTACTGATTCCAAGAACCTGGCGTAACATTTGTTCTGTTACCTTGCCTATACCGCCTATCTGCGTACAATATCTTCATCTAATAAATCAGTTTTTCCTAATCATGAACATCCAAACAAAGGTCGCCACTGATAATTGAACAACATTATATCTTTAGATTCTTATCTTAACCAACGAAAAAAATTGAGTTAGAGCAAAATTATTCAGTACTTTTATCACGAAATTGTTTCTGTAAAATGGTTTACATATTTCATCGATTAACCAAGTCATAAATGAGCATATATGAAGAAAATGCATATGATAAACAGGCCACTTAAATATCAAAGTACCTTTATTATGAACTTAAATAATAAAAAGAACTTTTATTATGAATAGAGAAAAATATCAAAGTACCTTTCTTATAGGCAATGTTGATACGAATGTCAATACAGCTTTGCGGTCATTTGGCAAAATAAATTGTCCATTGGGCTTGTTAATATCAGAACAAACCTAGAAAAAGGACACCAGATAGGAAAGGAACCCTGTAACTTTGCCATGGACTAAGATACACCATGATTAATAAGAATATAAAAACTATTGAAAAGGAGTGAACCAGATCATTCAACCAAAAAAGGTCTTCAATCATGCGTGGAAAATAACCAATTCAACTGCAGCATTGCTTACAGAAAAACTGTGTGCCAGTACATAATCTTATACTTTATAACAGTTGATGAAACATGAGGACAGATATAAGAAAATAGTAATAGAGAAAACACATAACTAGAACAAACCATTGCTCCTCTACAGATTAAATTTGAACAAGGAAAAGAAGTAAACGGAAGTTTCAACCACTGACCTTTGCAATCATGCGGTTTGGAGCAACACCAGCACTACATGTTAGACCTGTTTCATGGTGAATGGCAGCCCGAAGTTCAGTAGCAACCTGGTGATGTGATCATTAAACTTCATCATGTAGTACTAGCAGGTTGGAAAAACAATGGGGATAAAACATGAAAAGCAAATCAAATCAACTGCTCTGGAAAAGGAAACCATAAGGAAGCTGCGATAATGAGAAAATGTTTAAGCTTACCTCCTCAGCTGTAAGGCCTCTCTCACTGCAGACCTTGGTAATATTGAGGTATGCTTCATCTAGACTTGTTGCAATGAAGTTGGGATCATACCTACGGAAAACTAAGGCCACCAGTACTTTAATAATCAGTTCTTCTCAGCATGTTATATAGTGTAATATGTTTGAAACCTTTTTCCTAAATGGTTTACTGAATATTATTTTACAAACCTTCTCTTGTGAGCTCACTATAATGATTGTATCTCTCAAAGTTCGGTGGAACAAAAACCAAGCCAGGACACAGTTTGCACCCAATAAAACCAGGCATTGCAGCACGAACTCCAAACTTCCGTGCCTGCAGCAGTAAATGAGTTACAATCTAGAGTATATTAGATAAAATAGAATGCTGTTTGTACCTTTACCACACAAGGAAAAATAAGCCAGCAGTATTTTCGCCCATCCAGTAAATAGTTCAAGGAAATCTAACTCCGAACAATTTGATCATCATTCAATAATAAGTAAGCTATTATCTCCAAATAAGAAAGGCAATGGAACACATTAGAGTATTTGAACTAATTTTGATTTTAGCGATAGTGACTATTTTGATTAAATTTCATAAGCCGACGAATGTTTGTACCATTGTCACAGATACTTACAACTTTTTAGGCCTATTTCACAAAACTACAACTATTGGCGCATTGATAACAGAAAAATACATTTTTTTTGGCCTGGTCCCACCCATCAGCCATACATTTCAGCAGAATGGAAAGGACGGATGCTTGTCAATGCAAAGATGTGTGCATATCCATATTTCATTCATAATAAAGTTAGAATGTATACCTCATAATTGGCAGTAGCTATCATAGACATGCTACCAACTGCCAGGGCTTTTCCATTCAACGATGGATTCTCCAATGTTTCAACAGCAGCATAAAAAGCATCCATGTCCGTGTGAAGCCAAATCTTTGAAAGATCTCGTGAAGCCTCCAACTCCAATATTTTCTTTTCAGCAACCTGAAAATAGTTACATAGGGATGACAACATGAGAGAAGGGGGGCATGGACATAAAAGTGCACATTGGGTTCATTACAACTCTGTATGATTCTATGAAGCAAATGGCTTTAAACTCAAGTAATATTGCTTAAATGAAGTTAAAAACTTGAAATGATAGAAGTACCCATGCATATATGAGTTTTTCTACAGAGCACAGTAACACAATCAAACATTAATGAATTGATCATTTGACATCGTTAACCAATCTGTAGGGGTAAGAGTATAAAACACACAAGTTGCGTAGATAAGGAGTCAAGACAAGTTGTGCATGCTTTCTAGATGGTGTACCAAAATAACTGAAAGACAAAATACATCAAGTACACGTGTTAATCCATACCTTCTGAAAATGTGATATATCATCATCAGTCAGTTTTGCACATTGTGCACGCAAGTGCTCGATCTTTTGTTTGGTCAATGCCTCCTTCCTCTGCTCATTTTCGAAATATTTTGAACCTTTGCTCATTTCATAGATTACCTTCTGCACCTTCTCCTTGTCAACTCCTTCCATTCCTAAAGCAACACAACAGGGGACAATTTTGTTTTTAAAAGAAAGAAAGAATACTTAAGAAAAGCCACAACATGAACAACATATGATAGTTATAAGGTCACCACGGCAAAGCTAACATAGTGATGTTCTACGCAATTCAATTCCATTTTCCCTTCAAGGTAGTCGCTAACCATGTGGGAAAACTTTTACTTCCGAAATGTGAAAAACAGGTGAACATAAACCTTTTGTTCTGTTGAAATGAGTTACAACTCCATTTTTTCAATTTCATAACTCTGTTGACCTTTCCAGTTAGGAAACAAAAACGGACCTAATCTAGTATCAGGTGAAGATTCTGGTTATTTTTCCAAAAAAGTATCATATACAGAGGTGATTCCTCAACGAATTTGGTGGCAGAGTGAGAGATAAGCTCCAAATTTGTTCCAACGTTATGCAGCCAAATTAGTAAAAAATCTCTAGACAAATGTGAAGTCCATTCTAGCAGTCAATAAACAATCACCAGATTCATGCCTTAGGGTTAAGGCGACGCCGAGCTATTCAACTTAAACCCGCTGCTTAGGCGAACAGAACGATAAAGGGGTATACCCGCTTTGGCGTTGGTGTAGGCAGTGTGGTACGACTGCCACGGCCGATCCCCTCCTCCATCTGGCGGCGCGCCCGCTGAGGACGACATTGCCGTGGTCTCCGACGAGTTTTCCCACACAACCAAGCTGTGGTGGCGCGCACGCAAGCGAAAGATGGGAGCTTTGACGCTAGGTACGAGGGGTAGGCTCCGCCGGCGAGACCTGCTCCGCCGCCGTCGCGCGCGCCAACCAGCTGCCGGGTTCGTGGAAGTCTGTTCGCTTTACGTTTGCTCAACTTGGATACGTCATACCGAAAGACGTCTCGCGTCCGAGCGTCCGAGCGTCCGAGCTACCGAACGTTGACTATGAGCCCGGCAGATTTTTAATGCGCTTGACAATACGTGGAAGGATTTGACAGGAGAATTTGGCTCAGCTAGCCATTTCGCTCGCTTGTGCGGCGTCTCGCGAGTCGCTGGCTCCTCTATTCTCTCTCTACCTCATTAGTTCGTGTCGGCTAAAAGATGTCTATAATACTTGCTATTAAAAGACGTTTAGAACATAATTTAGCATATCAAAATAAAATTAATTCAGGTCTAATCTTTTATTTTTATATTTATTAAATATACATCGGTGCTGCTTCTAAACAATTATCTCTCTGTGTTCTACTAGCTACCATGATGAGCTTCTAAAAACGGGACTTATGTATATACAAGCGGCTTTTTTACTCTACGGAAAATGTCCACCCACGCATGCAGAATAGACCTCGTCACACGTCAGCCATATGCAATATGCAGCTGTTGATCAGTGCTTTATGATCGTGTGTGTAGGACTCTAAACTTAGGAAACATTATTTAAGAAAATATAGATAAATGTCATTTTGCAGTTGCCATCTTTAGCTTTCTGAAGTCTTAATAAAGATGGCAGCTGCAAAAATGACTCTTACTCTTTTTCTCTCAGCATACATATACACACTGTTAAATAGTGATGTTAAATACTTCATACGTCTCAGTTTACTTAGCATTCTAAGAGTGTTTTCTGTTGTCCAGATTCATATAATATTCAATGACCACAGACAGATTGTCCAGATTCAAATAATGTTTGATAAATCTGGTACAGAACTAGAATGCCAAGTATTCTGAAACAAAAAAATAGTGCAAAATAGTGTTGAATAGTGTAAAATGGTAGTGCAAAATAGTGTTAAGTAGTGCAAATTTTACTATTAAATAATGCAAAGTAGTGTTAGGTAGTGCAAAATAGTAGTGCAAAGTCGTGTTAAGTGGTGCAAATAGTGTTAAATAGTACAAAGCAAAGTGTACAATAATAGTACTAAGTAGTGTAAAAGAGTGCAAAGTAGTGTTAAATAATATAATGCACAGTAGTAGTGCGAAGTAGTGTTAAGTAGTGTGGTATAATGCACAATAATCAGCTTGTTCGGCAGGCTGCACCTACGGCTACGGCTGCAAAAAAATAACTGCGAACACTGTAGCGACTGCAAAAACACTGTAGCGGATGCAAAAGAAATAGCTGAAACACTGTAGCTGCTGCAAAGTAGCCGCTGCAAAACAGCCAAGCGAACAATGCCAATAGTGCAAAGTAGTGTTAAGTAGTGTAAAGTAGTGCAAAGTGAGTCCACGAAAATGAGAAATACGGTAGCGCAGAAAACAGACGGTGGGAGAAATACGGAACGAATACAAAAGAATGGGCCTCCGCGGAACGAATCACGAGACGAGATCAACGGTTGCATATCTAGGAGAACATCTTCTGTGGTGTAAAATGTACTTTCCCTAATATTTATGTCTAATCAATCCTTATGAGTGGAGCCGATGAGCAGGAGGCAATAGTTGTTGCAAAGCATCACAAAGCTGAGACTGAACCAGCCATACACATTCGGTTACCACAGCAAGTAAAAAATATCAATTGTCTTTCTCTCTCCCTCCTTTCTCATTCCTGTGACTCTCTTCCTCTCAAAGAAATTCCCCAATCCTCCAATCTCCACCACGGGATGGTGCTCTATGTGGCCTCTGCACTCAGATCTTTTATCAATCCGACGATTTAGACCTCGATCTACTCTTTTCTCAAGTTAATTTCGCGATCCAATATTAAAAAGGTGGTAGAATGGCAGCCTTCGCGTCATGAAGATGGGGATGTTGGAGGTGCGCACGGAGAGCCGGATACACATGTCGGATGGGTGGTCAAGCGACTCTTCCATGGTTGGCAACCTCCTTCACCATCTCCTCTCCCTCAGATGCGGCTCCTCTTCATGATAAGGCGATGATGTGGATCTGTCAAGGTACGATCTGTCAAGGTACTCTGCGTCGTGTCTGAGGTCGTTGTGATGGTGCTATTCCGAATGCATCCTGCATGGCTGGACAACAAACACTACCGAGGTGAGGCTCGGGCGGACTCTTCTCGATGACGCGAGAGGCAACTGCTTTAGAAAGAGAGGGCAAACGGACAGAGATGAGAGAGAGAAATTCATGTTTTATTTCATATGATGGGCACTTATAGCTAAGGTCGACTTTTGGAGTAAATGCTATATGGATTGGTTTCATAGTGTATCATGCCTGCTATAGACTGCTCATTTATTGCATAATGACCACTTTTCGCTCTCATTGTGGTTGCCTTAAAGATATAGATTGCCGGTTCGATTTTAAAATGCTTCGTTGTAGCATTTTTTTTAATTTGGAATAGCGCTCGGTCTATTTTTGCATAGGAACTGTTTGCAGATCGTTGGTTCGCGTCTGAAAAATTTGGAATGGTGCGTGCATGCCCGCGCAAATTGCTATTTTCATGATTTTTTTTCGCCTGGTGTGATTTGGTGTTCGAAAATTTCGTAGGCGCTCGTTCGCTGCTGGGCGAGAGAGGTGTGCGCAAGGAGATCAAAGGATGCATGATTTGATTACCTTGTGCAGAAGCCAAAGCAGCAAGCGGTCTCGTGTTAAATTGCGTCTAGGGCAAAAACATTCAACATCGAACCCAAAATGCAGAACGCCCAGGAACCTGAACGTCCTCTAATATGAGTATGGACGGAGTATAGCCTTATTCGTTCAGGCCAAAACGGGTTTGAAAGGCAGGGAAACCGACCGAAAATAACCGAATAGGCCTCAAAACGGTTTGTTCAGGAAGATGTGTTCGTTTAGATCAAGCCTATTCTAACTCTTGGTGCTCGGCGCAGATTAGAGATGGCGACTCCACCTTTCGCATCTTTCTTTCCAATATGCCATGACGTGAGGCTCTCTTCCTTACCTTTTATCTCCTCGCCCTACAAAAGAGGAGAGAACAATGTGGCTCTATTGTGGAGTAGCTTATGGGTGTGGCGTTGTTCATTGGCATCTAACAAGACTATCATTTCTGTGCTGCAATAATAAGTTGAGTTCGTGCTAGTGCAATACGGTGTCAAATTTTATCTGGGCTTTGTTAGTTCACATGCAATGCAATCAAGAAATGTATTGTTATAATGTTTAATTTATAGTAGGCAAAATTTGTTATGAGACATCCTTCAAATATGGTATTTGCTCATGATCATCGTTCAAATGTGTCTTTGCCAGAAGACATTACTCAAATATGGTAATTTTGCTGATGGACATCTAAATCATTAAATACTCATTTTCTTATATAAAGAAGAGAGAACATGTAAATAGACTAAATTACTCTAGCTTTTTGAGCCATTATTGTGCAATGTGAGCTATTTTGTAACACATTATTTTG
>LAPY01002093.1:66993-78123 GCA_000970635.1 Eragrostis tef | reverse complement strand
GCGGGGCCCGGCCGGCCCGCGGGCCGCGGCGCGGGAGCGCCGCCACGGCCGCGTCCCGGCCGTGCTGCTCTCGCTCGCCGGCGCAGGGCCCGGTGAAGGGGTCGCGCACCGGAAGCTGCTCACCGCCGACAGGAAGCAGCTCGCGGAGATGCTCAAGCAGTCTCCCTACTTCCTCTCTACGCCCGTCCGGCTCCAGGTCCGCGCAGGCGAGCGATCCACCGCCGTCGTGCACTCCGGCACCGTCCTTCCCATCAAGGTAACTGACAAATGCCTATATTGCTGTCCAATGCTGCATCCTTATGCTACATGGCATCTGAGAAATGCATGTTTGGGTACTTTCTGGTTGGCGGTGGTAGTCTGCTCACATTGTGTTCGATGAAATGCGCGTTTGTGAAATTGCGAGCTTATAAATATGCTGGCGCGATATGATGGGATGTAGGCTTATATAGAGTCGCTTTGGTAGCTTCAGACACATTGTTGAGCATACTTCATTCGTAACCATAGTGCCAACTGCCTACCTCTTTTAGTGGTTAGTCAGTCCAGAGTACCAATCTTTTTGTTTCTGTTTGCTTTATCTTTTGTTCTATTTTGTAACATCATGGGATTGAACTGATGGAAAAGGTGATCTAGCAATATGTCTATCTATGTTGTGAATCTAGGTGGTCCATATTATTTGGCATATTGTACATTGTGTAACGTGTGTGCTCATTATGTACAGGTTCATAAAGATGAAACTACAGGGAATATATTGAACTTGGTAATGGTGCAAGCAGATGAGGGAACAATGTTGAAGGTGAATGTACCTGTAGAGTTTAAAGGGGAGGATGCTTGCCCAGGGTTGAAGAAAGGTATTGCCTTTGTCATTAGTCTCTCACTATAGCATGGTTGGCAATCTAGAATCGTACTGATACCATGATACACATGCTAACACATAACAATCGTGTGGCTGTGGCATCAGTTAAAAAGACATTGCAGCAAGGACTTAGTTTAACTGGCACACATCCTCATGCCATTGCTTGATTAAGGAATCATTGCATTAATCAACTCTCTGTTCCTCACACATCCTTGTTGATATGCAGTGAAGAGTGAAAAGTTGATGATAACATCCTTCTCAGTATAGAGTTTTTCATGAAACAGTTAGACATGTTCATCTTTTATACTAAACACATACTATGATTGTCTTCTTCTAGAAATAGATACTCAATTACCCAGGTTCAATGGCTGCGTAAGATATTTATACTTTATAGTAGTTGGTGTCACTGTATAACTGGCATTTATTGACTGCTTGTTGTGCCCTTATATGAGTCAAGTATTATGATATGCTTTCTTGATAATGGGCAGTGAGAGTCAGTAAAAGAACTACTGCATTTGTTTCTGAAAGAGATTTCTGTATTGGATACCATATGTTCAACTAGAGGATATCCAAAGCTTTAGTAATGTGGAATCCTTGTCGAGTCATGTAAAGAGATCCATTGGAAGTTTGAGGCAACAGTAATGACATAAAATGGGTAACCTTACAAAAAGGTGGTATATATAATGTAGAAAGTAGAAACTTGATTAGCAATTAGAAGCTACTCTGATCAAATTAGTTTATTCTTTAGTATACTGATGGTCGTTGTGACTGACTGCATGGTGGTGTGGCTTGCCTGCATGTTACGCTGGGGAAAGTGACTGTTAGAGGGAAAACTGATGGATTCTTAATCTTGAGTCGCTTCAGATATTCGGTGAAGCTTGGGCCTTTGGGCCCATAGGTGAGAATCGGGATGCATGGCTTCTTTCTACAAAATTGGCCAAAGATTGGCTAAGAGGTCATTTAAAACATAGTTTGGTTGATGATGCATAAGCTTAGTAGATGGCCCATGTGGTCCACGCATGGTTTAGCAACACTACTTTACCTTTCCTTTTTCAGGAATAAATTGGCTGCTGGAATACTGCATATGTTATCTCGTTGTGTTTTGTTAATGTTTCCTTATTAGTTGCCCTCTTAAGTACTAAACTGTCCCTCTTAGGATACAAAGCAGAAACATATCCCACCTTCATTGTTGGAACAAAGACAAATGACTATGAAAGCTCCGCATGAAGATATTATTACCATGCAGGCTTTTCAATATTCTTGTCCAAATCCTGGAAAACATACGGATCGTGAAAGTTTTCTTAACAATGTACTGTTCCGTGGGCATTTTAGTAGCTTTATATACACTGGATTTAATGAATTCATCCATTTTCTAAAGTGGTGCGTGTATTCTCTATTATTTACTGCCAAATCAACTGTGGTCCTGACCTGTGACCTATCATTGTTTGTATCGAAACCTCTAGGAATCAACCATGACTTTGGCACTTCTGCAATGATATACTCCAATTAATAGGTCCCAGCGTGCTTATGATTTTGAAAGCCAGGTTGATTATGAGTGAGACACCTCCCCACACTCGATTTTCATTGACCTAAATGCCAACTTCGATGAGCTTATGCTCTTTTAGAAGCCACATAAGCTATGTTCTCGACAAAATTTGGATATAGGTGGCTAGCACTGCTTGATACAAGTGTGGCGTAGTATTTTCTTGGAGGCCATTGCAATAACAGAGTAAAGCTTATATAGCAGTTTTGAGTTTACCGAAAAGAACCCTTGCAGCTTCCTCCTCTGGTGAACAATGCTCTAAGTTGTCTAAGCAGTTTCTGAGTTAGTGGCAAACTGACAATAAACCAAGAAAACATGTCAGAAGCATACAGCTCATAGGTGGTATGTATATTGGGTCGATGCTCTAAGCATGATATTCAGGTGGTTGCCACAGCTGTCCAGAATATTTATTGTTGCTTGGCGCTGTCTCTTGATTTCGCATTTGTCAGGATCCTGAATTAGCGAAAGTTCTTTGGCCTCTTTGTTTTGGGGTTGGATTATTTCGTGACAAGGTCTAGTTCACCATTTTGCTGGCCCACTAACTGACATACATGATATTTACTACCTTAGGCCAAAATTCTTCTTTGTACTTTTTGTTCGTAAGTCATGATTTTAAGCATTGGTTTCTGGTCTCAATTTTGTTTTTTGAAAAGCTGTGAAATATAAAAGTTCGCAACCTACTATATTGAGAATTTGACTTGTATAAAGTTGCTCGGTTTAGTTGCATGCATTCTATTGACACTTTAAAGTAGCTGGTTGGTGTGAATGGTTATTCATATACTCTAGTTGGCTCTAGAAGCTAACACGGTGGATTCAGTACACCACCTTGCATTGATTCCATATGCCTCTACATGTGGACCTAGGATTTGAGACGTTTTTCCTCCCATTTTCATTGTTCTGTTTTCCTTAGATATAAATGACTTCACGATAGAAACCTGAGAAACACTAGTATGACAATTGAGGAGTTATGTGGCATAATAAGTATATCCATCAATCTGTCCCTTTTGTTTGCATCATCTAGGCAAACATTGGTGTGTTTGTAACGCGGTAGGTGTTGAATTACTTGCTTTATCTGCTTGACCTGACTATGAAATTCACTTGAAAAAGCAGGAGGCTTTTTGCAGAAAATAAGGACCAGCCTGGTATATCTCTGCCCAGCTGAGCACATCCCTCCAAAAATTGAGGTGGACCTGACAAATCTCGATGTCGGGGATAGGGTATTAATGCATGACATCCCCGTCCATTCATCGCTCAAGCTGCTGAGTAAGAACGAGACCATGCCGGTCTGCAAGATCTTGGCCTCAAAACCAGTTGAGTAAGGAATGACCGAAGAGTTGATAGATAAAATTGTATCTGGGGTGGTACAGCCTCCAGCAATTCGGTGTCATGTTCTTGGCTTGCTCTTTTGGTATCTATTCGCTAGGTTTCATTGTGCTAGAAGATTCAAAGAAGTTAACGTATTCAGGATTCAAACAGATAAAGAACGGTCACAAGAGAAACCTTGTCTGTAACGCTATAAAATAATATATTTACAATTCAGGGACATTATGACATGTAAGAAGACGTTTCAGACTCTTTGCTGTGGCCTTGGTTAATTGACGATCTGGGGCTGGGGCGATTGTTTTGGAACTGTTGTGGCAATGGTTCTTGGTTCCAACTGTTTATCTTTTTCTGCTTGCATACTCATGAACTTGTATATTGAATGCCGAATCCATGCATTGGATCGTCTCGCGCAATAATAGCTGAGGTGCATTGTCCTGTACGAGCGGCCTTTTCGTCTTTAACCATTGTGGACTTCGGGGTTCTGGATCAGTCACCGACCATCTGATCCTCCCTGGTCTGGCTGATGGACCATTGCATGCATGCATGATCTTGTCGAGATGGTGGCATATATGAGTGCAGTCGATTTTTATCCCACCAGATATCTGCAATGTTGCTCATGTTTATGTTTGTCAGGTCGTGTAAAAGATGACCTATAGGGAAGTAACTGCATTACAGTTTCAGACTGAACCCATTTTCTGGTTTGTTGTTTTTCAGCATTTCCCTGCTCCCTTTTCATATGATCTTTTTGAGCCCAGACAACGATGCAGCGCTATTAAAAGTCAGGACGAACAAAAGAACACTTGTCTTCTTGGACAAGTCCAATCATTGAAAGATACCAATGTTTGCACAGGTCATAAATTACAAGAGCGCAGTGTGAGGATATCAAGACAATTCCTACCTGTGTTGTTGGTAACTGCAAAGCACCGGCAGATAGTCGTGACAATAACTCCAAACCGCGCCCCAGGAGGAGGAGGAGCAACAACAACTAGGGGACTAAATTCAGAGGTCCCCAGAGTTAGATAGACCAAATCACCTGCCCCGTCTGTTTCTGCATTCAAGTCAGGGAACTTCGTGATGGAAATGCGACGCGTACAAAGGATTTTCCATGAAAAAACCGATGCGCAAGATGGCTCAAGAGTCACAGGCGGCTCGCCGGACCACACACTGGTTATCACTACGATGTCAGTCACAGTTGAGCATGTACGTGTAGCAATGCATTTAGCGGACAGGCGTGTAAATTCAGGTCGAACGTACTCCTCACGTTTTGGCATCTTAAGATGATAGGAGGGAAATGGCACAGAACTTTGTTTTTTCTCTCATGCAAAGGGAGCCCTACCACAACATGGCAACGCCACTGATTGATGCGACTACTGTACTCTAGATCGAGTTCTGAATTCTGAATATGTAATGTTGGTCAATCGCTTGACATGGGGACAAGGAGCTTATTTTAGCCTCTGGATTGCACGTACATCAAAACCTTGATCTGCACTACACTTTATACATACAGCTTGCACACATGCGATGAGGATTAAGAAATGTGCATGAGTAGACCAGTGACGGACGCAGCAATTGGATCTTGGGTATTCCCAAGCCATTCAACCAAGCAAATAAATTGAAACCAAGCCACCCACAATAGCAAATTAAAAGACAAATTGTAATATCAGGCTCTCCACAACAGTTATTTTTAAGAGAAACTGTTCACAATCCGAACTAATTAAGCAACAACCATGGGAGTCAACTAAAGTTGATGTGCAAAGCAGTGCACATAATAAGCAGAATGATGGGCATCAACAATTATCTTCTTTAGACCATCAATATGACCCTTCATATTGCTTTCTCCGTCACTTGATTCATCATCCGATTCATCAATGTCACAAGCGGCAAAGAATGGTTCATAGCTGTTCATGGCTAACTTCTACTTACCTCTGGTTCATGGCTTGCTACTATCTCAACATTGTTTCTTGATATCCCAATTGGTCATTGCAACATCAGTCTGCATCTCGACAGAAGGGAATCATTCCGAACTTGTGCTTGACTCTCTACGGTAACGAGCTATGGAGTCGATGAGGTAACAACATTTTGTTTCTTTGCAGCTCTTGCCCAAATAGATTTCAAATCAGGATGAGGAACATGAATTAACAAACTGATAGCTGGTGGTGCAACGAACTAAGAGAATCTCAAAAATCAAATAATGTAACAAAGAAATCTCAGAGCTATACTGGAACTTCACTACTTCAAGCTGCCGGAAACTTCACTACTTCAAGCTGTCGTCGTTCGTCATCATTTCGTGTTGCAGTGGCGCGAGCAGGGAAAATGAAAGCAACGCATAGGTTGGGCTGCACACACAAGCCTTGTTTGGTCGTTTTGCACAGAGACCCAGTAAAGTTCTGAATTCTGTTTCCAGTTTTCTCTTGTACACAACTACAAAACTTTACCTAGTAAACAATTTTGCCAAATTGTTGGGTATTCCTGGGAATACCCAAGCAACAGGCTAGGTCCGTCCCTGTTCATCTAAGTATGGTCATAACTGTGGTTTCAGAATACGGAAAAGGACAACTGAATACTAATACGAACAATGCAATTGAATTCTGGAAGGTAGGAGTAGGAATTTTAGACACGTTTGATCGTTGACATCACGAAAGGAACAATTTTTTGGGATGTCATATAGTACAAGAACAGCCACATAGCGCAAGGTAGGACGCAAATGCAGTAGGTCGTTGAGCGTCATAACACGCAGCACACGTCCACAAAACACGCGCACAGGCACACGCGGAGTGCATGAACACTCCAAATCTGTGAGTCCCCCACGAAACCAGCAGACAGAATCACCACAATTCAAAATCGTACAACAGCCTATGCACAATGCGGCACGGGATCGCAATTTGTCTGGGCAAGAGAGGAAAGCAAAGCAACGAAGCAGTACGGTGTGAAAACGAAATTATTGTATATGTAGCAGCAGCAGCAGTACCTTGAGCAGCTAGTGCTTCATGGTGCCCCCATCGAGATGCTTACGCGCTCCAAAATCCAACTCCTGACGAAGCAGGAATTGCAGGAATCAGAATGGAAAATCCAGGAATGCAGCGCTGTGCAGCATTATAAAAAAGATTTTTTTTCTTTATAAAGGAGGTGACTGAAGAATCTCACGGTGCTGATGACGACGGCAGCGCTCTCCTCCGAGCCATAGCCTGCGCAGGAAGAATAGAGCAAGACACTGTAATAACTAGAGAAGCACGCAGAGAATGAGCACAAATCCGAGGCGAGGCAGGGAAGGGCGTTGGTACCGGGGCGGTGGAGGCCGAGGAGGAAGACGAGGGGCAGGAGGATGGAGCAGACGACGAGCGCCGGCACGGCGGCGGCCAGGCCGCTGCAGCGGCGCTTGGGCTGCAGCAGGGGAGAGGAATGCTGTTGATAGTGGCCCTTCATACTACCGGCACTTCCTCTGCGCTGCCTCTGCTCCTGCTTGTGGGATGCTGGCTGCTAATTACTCCGGCGGTTTATGTTTCCTCGATTGGGGCGCGTTCAAGCGTAATCAAGCCTGCAACCAACCAACCAACCACACCATTCCACCGGGCATTCGCACAAGTGGAGGAAGAGGAAGAAGAGTGAAGTGGACTGGCCCGCCTGCTAAACCCCTCCTCTCTCTTCCCCAAGAACCCAGCTTTGCGATGCTTTTGCAGCAGTGTCCTTTTGCTTTGGACGCGCCTCTTTCTCTGACCAACCTTGTGTGTGTCCCTCAATTTTTTCTAAATCTGACGTAATACAAGTTGCTGTATTTACGGTTCTTGTTATACGCGGTACTACATCAGTTTGACGAAGAAAAGGCTCATAAATATGCTTGATTGAATGTAATTTGGAAAGGAGCAGCGATTCACTCACTTTCTGCCGCTGCTGCCGCCGCCCCAAGTTTAGGGGCCGGTGCTTTGCTTTTCAGTGACAGGTGCTTCTGAGTTCCATGCCGTGTAGCCGGGAACTTCACTACTTCAAGCTGTCGTCGTTCGTCATCATTTCGTGTTGCAGTGGCGCGAGCAGGGAAAATGAAAGCAACGCATCAGGTTGGGCTGCACACACAAGCCTTGTTTGGTCGTTTTGCACAGAGACCCAGTAAAGTTCTGAATTCTGTTTCCAGTTTTCTCTTGTACACAACTACAAAACTTTACCTAGTAAACAATTTTGCCAAATTGTTGGGTATTCCTGAGAATACCCAAGCAACAGGCTAGGTCCGTCCCTGGAGTAGACCTAGTTTGCCCAGTTCCCGATTTTATTTTTTCCATGGGATCGGTTAAACAATGACACGAGCCAACGAAGTGTGGCCAGGTTTGGGAGATGGGAAGTCAGCCCTAGTTGTTTGTGAGATCCATTGATTTCAGTGCAGTCCATTAAAGTCATTGCTAAATACCAGCACTCCATGTTGTCCAAAAGTGGCTGCTCACTTTACAACAAGATATTACTTTTTTTTTTAACAATCCAAAAAATAAAAAATTGAATCAGAGTTCTGATACTTTTATTTATCAATTAATTAGTTGTGCATGCAGTTCTCTATCACCTTATACAAACCGTATATTTATAATTTTTTCTTTAATCCTACCAAATTGATTTCTCTTCTTTCTCTTCTCTTTTTCTTTCTCAATTTCTCTCGTCATATCTTGAGAAAGAATTCTTTTGTTATGCCTTCGTTTTATTTTCTTGTGGTTGGTTGTGTGTTGCAACATGCATGAAATGCGATTTTTTTTTGCTGTAGTACTGATCAATATTTTTGTTCTCAAAATACAAATGGATTTTAAACCTCTGAATGTGAAAGATCGAGATTTCCGCTTACCAATTGCAGTACCAATTAATCTATATTTTAAACAAAACCCAGCTGGTAGCATGTGATGTCTACAGGTGGGTCGTGATCAGTGCACATTGGTAGGGATCGGAGTAGCGGCCATGTGTAATGAATGAAAGGGATAGTACTATTGGCAAGTAACGCAAGTTGGATTGTGGTTTGAAGGCCAGGGTACTGATGCATGAGAAAGTTGTGTAAGTATACCTGCTTTGTCTTGAAGTAATTCACGACCTGCTCTTGAAAATAATAAATGTACGTAAACAACAGAATGCAAGCCCAGATATACGGAGTTGCATGCAGGAGTACACATATATACGTGTCAATGCCTGCTTTTACTACCTTCGTTTTTAAATGTAAGCATTTAGGAATGAAGTACATCTTTCTAAAGAAAGAACAAAGTTCTAAGGACAGTAGGATACTCATATAGTACTTATCTTTTATGATGAAGTGATCATTATATTTGAATTTGGCCCTATATCCATGGGCATCAATCTACCAAAATAGTATATGGTGATGATCATACAGGAAAAAATATTAGGTGACAAGATGAATGACATGGCATTTGATATACACAAGATGGCATAATAAATTTAGATGAGATCACAAAGGGGAAAAATGGAAAAGAAGAATTACAACAGCAGCGTCAAAGATGAGGAAGTATGTTCAATCACAAAAACACATGTCACTAATGGCCTAATGCAGTCCTTGGAAAGGATGCTGTATGCAGACAACCAATATGCATGTTCTGCCATTTCCTTCCCCATTCTGTTACTGTTTCACCATGCTTGCTGCTCTCTTCTGCATACATCTTGCACGTTTCTGTCATCACCAATTTGCTTCTTCCCCCCTGCAGTCTAGCGTACCTCTCTACCCCATCTTTCTCCAACTTCCCACCATTAATTTCTCCGTGTTACACTGATCCATGATGAGTACCTGTCCCCCTACCACCCTTTCTGTCTTGCATTTATTTAGCTCTCACTCTTGGGGAAGAACATGCAACTCATGAAGAACCTGACAAAGCATATTTCCAGGAGAATGATCTGTCAGTGAGTGAAATTGATCGAGTTGGAAAGCTTCATACTATATCATATGCATTATATATGCCTAGTGCACATATAGTATATGTCAACGTAAAGCCTGCGAGATGTGCAGTTAGCAAGGATCAGCTGTTTAAAACTGGACATAGAAGGAGAGAGATGCATCAGGAACGCACACAAATTGTTCACTTTGTGTTTCGTAATTCTGAACTTGATATAGCTAGTGATGTGGTCTTTCTTACTTCAAATAACTAAAAATGCAATAAATAACTCTTTATGCCACCTAAAGAACAAAGAAAGATTACTGGCGGAATGTGTAAGATTCATCGAAGCAGGTTCATTGTACCCTAGACATAAATACATATATAGCTCTTTTTGCAGATCATCAAGGACTTCCATGTATCTTTCTTTTAGGGATCATCGCAAACCCGCTATTGTTTACTTTGTCAGTACTTAAAACATGACAATCCTTTTTTCAAAAATAAAGATATCTACTCGAAGGGCACATGGCAGTTCAAGCTATTTTTGGGCACAAATAAATATATATACAGGAGTATAAAACACAAAACATGTATTCAGCACTAAATTTTGTAAATGATAGACATATAATTTTTTACAGTAATCCACTAAAATGATGTCTTGTGATGGGAATTATACGGGTTATAAAGCTCAAGCTGGACTGTCCATATGCAAGAGAGCCATTGATTTAATAAAACCAAAGTATTATGCAATTATGAGCAAGCAATTCCCAGCCTGATCGAAGGTCACATTGTTACAAATTTACAATAAAATGGCTCTAATTTTGCATTCATTCTAATGGATTAAGATGACATGGCGCGACAGTGTTAATGGAGTAATTAGGAAACAAGTAAAAGTTAGCGATGGGCAGTTGCTACCAAGTTGAAGTGTCACTCATGAAATGCAGAGTGGTACAATTATCAAGAAAGAAAAAAGTAAAACATTTTCGTTAGAGGATTGGATTATTATAGTCAGGATCACTTTGGGGTATTCTAATCACGCATCTTTGATGGAAAAAAGTTCTTTTTTAATCTCTTTTGTGCATACTTGGTTCGTTTCAGAGACCAAGAAAGTTGCAAGATATATAATCAACCAAAAGGCAAATAACCAAGAATTGCAAAATTGTGTTGATAGAAAGGAGAGTAGTACCTTGAGAAGGATCACCACCACGCCTGCCTTCGGGGGGCACGGGTCACCGATGTGACGCCATATGATCAATCAAGAATATTACTCCCTCCATTCTTTTTTATATGATACCGTTGACGTTTTTTATTACTTTGACCACTCGTCTTATTTATAAATATTTGTGTAAATAGCTAAGTGCATAAGTTACCTTTAAAGCTTTTTTGATGATAAATCCAATGATATTCATTTCACATTCAAAAAATAATTATTTAAATCTATATTGCTGGTCAAAGTTTAACAAAAAAGTCAACGGTGTCATATAAAAAAGAACGGAGGAAGTACAAAATAATCATAACGAACAAGCAACAACACCAAAGAAAACCAAACGCTAAATTGAAGCACAAAG
>LAPY01002093.1:41501-59675 GCA_000970635.1 Eragrostis tef | reverse complement strand
ATGCAAAATAAGCCATATAGATGTACATTTAAATTGATTTTATTTTAGATATGATCTCTAAATAATTTTATATTATATTAATGATGCAAGTAACAAGATCCAATATATTTTTTGCTAACTTATTTACTTCGTGTGTTATCTGTCCTGATTGGCCACCATGCATAATGAGAATATACATTTTTATGCCTCTCGTCCCTACCAAATTGCTTGTAGAGAGAGAAGGATACGCACTGGGCCAAAAGTATATTGGAAAACCCAGAAGAGCATATAGCATACGTCTGAGGTGGGCTGGAAAGTAAAATCAAACAAAGTCGACGAATCTTTTAATCATAGCCCCTAGGAGGCCTGGCCCAAAGACGTTAGCAGAAAGCGGAACTCCAACCTCCACACGACAGATGCTGCGGCGGCTCCTCGCCGGAGCCGCCGTGACGCGGTCTCCGGGGGCCGCGCTCCGGCGGATGCTCCACATCGGCGGCGGCGGAAGAGACGGCTCTGGGGAGGCGGAGAGCGTGGCCTATCGCATGTCCATGCTGCGGCCCCCCTCATCTGTGCGGAATAAGGGCCTGGTCTCCAACTCGTGCAGCCTCATCGGCCGCCTCGCCGCACCTGTGAGGCAGCAGCGCAACAGCTACGACGAAAATCCCATGGCGTACACCTTCCTTTGCGTCACCCCATCATCGCCCGCGTCGTCCTCAAGCACTTCTGGTTTCACGTTGAGTCCCCCTCCCTATTCCCCAAATAGTGGCAACTTCTTCATGTTCTTTGCTCGCTGGCTCGCTTCACCTTGATGTTTTACTGTTATGGATTCGATTTTTTGTTCCTTCTTTGCGTGTATTGTGTGAATTACATCGCGATATGTTCTTGCAAAGTTTGATGCAGCTCCTGTACTTGAGGAATTACATCAGGCCTTGGATTGTGTGGTCTGTGTAATTAAGAACATTTTTCTTCTGTGTAATTACTGTTTAAGTTAGTGTGTTCCGATTAAGAAATGTAGAAGCATCAGATCGGGCGCTCTTTGTTGGGTGGATTCTGTGGTCTGTGAAATGAAGAAGATTTATCTAAGGTTTAACTACTATTTAAAGTTAATGTGTTTCAAATAAAACAATAATGTAGAAGCATGAGATGGGTGATTTGTTGGGCTAGCATGAATGTTGATCAGTGCTTGAACCGGTCGATTGCAACAAAATTGTTTGATGGTACTAAATCCTACAGGAACAAAATGTGTAAGATGCTGGCAATCAGGTATAGGTATAACGAAATTAATGAACTTATCTTGTTTCTAGGATGTTTCCTCCCTCCTAGTGAGGAGCAAACTGCTATTCCTGTCACTTGAAAGTCTAGCATGTTCATGTAAAGTAATTTGATCTATCATGAATAGCATTGTGATGTTTCATACCAAAAATAAGTTGAAGTTGCCTTTCCTAGTTGTTCAGAACTGAAAGGAACATTTCATTATATCTTTTCATTCTCAAATGCATGATTTCATTTCGATTTTTTTGTTTTAATATCTGGCTTTTGTAGAAACATGATTCCCGATATATTTTAACATAAATAAGTTTAGTTTGTAAGTTTGTTAAGAAGCCAATTCCTAAAAAAAGACTTTCGCAATAAATTTGTATGTTATTTGATTGTCAAATCATTTTCAAAATTATTCTGCCATCCAAATTTTAGCTACCAACCAAACAAAGCATTAGGTAACTGGCACTAGATTAAGGGCCTGTTTAGCCCGCGCCAGAAAACACAACGCTGCAAGGCGGCTGCTCCGCGAGTGCGGCGGAAAATTTGTCCGCTCCACTTTCGGTGAACGTTCGCGTGGGTTCTGAACTGGCTCGCTGTGGCAGCACTTTGGAGTGACGAACTTGTTGCAAACACGTTTGCCCTGCGCCAGAAGCCGCAACTGCGGCGCATTTTGGCTGTGATCCAAACACGCCCTAAGACAGATCATTTTGTAAAATCTGGCAACCAAACAGGAGTTTTCAATGAAGAAATGATAGTTATCCAGTTTTCTTTCAGGGCATTAAGTAACTGGGCAGATTCTTCTTCTAGTTACGGTTTATTGTAATTTTGGTAGGTTCTATCATTGTGCTTACGAGGGTAAGAACTTGAACAGGGTAACACTGCAGTTGAAGGGGGAGCTGGCTAATGTAAGCCTAAAGCATTTGAAATACAATGACCTTGTCTATGTATCTGGTTCTCTAAATTCCTATCAGAAAGTCGGTGCAAGTGGTCAGCAGCATATTTTCTATAAGGTCAGATATCTGTAACTGTTTCCTTGCATTTTACTGTTTTGGATAAGCAATCGTGTTTGTTAAATGAAATGTATTCTGCTGGTTCCATATTACTACCATCGGTACAGCCTATCTATGTTTTGTATGTTGGTACACTTTTCATTTTAACATACTCCTGTTAATAGGCAGCCTTCGATCAGTTGCAACCATAAAAAATCCTTTTGTTTGAGCAGCCTATTGTCAGATATGTTCATATACATTTCTATTACTTACCCAACCATTGGCAAGATGTGATTATATTCATGCATTTATTTTATGTGTCAATCCCATAGTGTTGCAGACAGGAAAATTGTTGCAAGTTGGTTATTAGTAAACAAGTAAATTGCTATGTGGTTATTAGTGCTTACTGAGGATACATTTTATTGTACTTCCTCGTTCATGTACTTTTACTCTAAAACATACTATTTTACAGATTTTGGTCGATGAGCTGAATTTTGTTCTTGATCCAAGTAAGAAGCCTCAGAGTGCTGCAGACTCATTGGATCCATCATCAACGACATTTTTCACCTGTAAGTTATGCTTATTTCACTTTTACAATTGTGCATTGTAAGATACCCATCTGTAATAAGTCGTCTAACCTCTGCTGTTTACATTTTCAGCTCAAATGCAAAAAGAAAATGCGTACATAGACCGGCTTCGCTTGTGGCAAGTTTTCTTTGCCAATCCTTATGAATGGTGGGACAACCGACAGTCCAAACCATATGTCAACTGCCCTGATTTCAGGCACAAGGAAACTCGTGAGAAGATATGGCTTAACCCGGAAGACCCTCCGTGGGTACAAAAGCAGCTTGAACTACATGACCTGGAAATAGCAGAGAATGGTTACAAGGGTAATGGTCACTCCCTAAAAAATCACGATTGGAAAACTCAAGATTTTTACTACTCTGATGAAGATGATGATGAGGTACAACATTCTGCAGAAGCATGAACAAAGAACATAACTTCATCTGCCAAAGTTGAAGAAATTAACCTGGCCACTGGTGGACTCTGCTTATCTCTGACTCTCTTACTGAATTTGGTCTATTGTATATAGATGGTACATGTAGGAGTTCAAACATGGATTTCCAAAGAATATCAAACTATTTGGGTTTGCAGGGTAGCTCTTGCGTATTTTGTAATCTAATTTTTATATGTATCAGGCGAAACGCAACTGAACATCGACATTATTAGGATTGCTCTGACATTGCCCTCGCACAATTGTGTTTTCTAGACTGCGTGTTGGGTGGATGTCTTGTTCTAGAAGTTGTTGGAGCAGAGCCCTTGTCCGGATCCGGTTTGTGTTAGGAACTCCTAATACGTGTTATGAATAGCAGTTTTGTAACCGCCAGTAATATAATCAACATTTAGCGCGAGAGGGTTGTAGCACAATGAGGCTATGACAGACCATGAATTGCTTCAAGGTAGTAGCGTGTTGGTTATCTAGGTTCTGGTCATATAAATTTAACAACATGCAAGTTATCTAGGTGCTGATATGTAGCGTGTTGGTTGAACGCCACATGGGAGAACTAAACATGGAGAGATTGTATTACGTATCTTGTCTTAAAGAAACACCTTAGTCATGACATACATTCACTCCTGAAACTTCGATCCTTCATGTCAAGTGATTCGGTGGAGGAATCAAAGCATGAGCTAAATTGTAAAGTAAATAACACTAGCATGACTCAAGGGCAAACATTGGGTGTGAGCTTTCCATATAAATAGGTATGGAACCGGCAAATCTACAGGTAATGTCTTGATGGGTTTAACAGATAATACATGGCGGTGCCGATTGTGAGACATTGAAGCAAAACAAACAAACCTACTATGCCTGTACAAGGAGGGAACTCGTTGCATAAGGCACGGTTAAGCTGAAGGGAGAGCATGTGATGAGGTGGGATCACAGCAGCGGTTGCTGGAGTGAGCCTGTTTAAGCGACATTCAGGTAAGAAGTGGTTTTTGTTTCTTCTTTTTGTCCATGTTTGCGTGTTCTAATGTTGCAAGGGTGGACGTGCGAAGCTCTGACACTTATCCGTGGTTGGGAGCTTTGCTTTGATAACTTGTATGTTCGCTTCTTAATGAAAAACGTGCTCCGCACGTTCTAAAAAAAAATAACTTGTATGTTCGTAAAAGCGTGTGTATGTCTGATTCAAGACATGTTTTGAGCTCTTTTGAAGCAAAATTTGCTCGTCTGATTTGCAAATAGATTAAGACTAAAATAATACATAAATGTTCTTTGTTCCATATACAGAAAAGCTTAATGCCTTAATGTAATGTTTGACCCTATGCGCATGCATCTAGTGCGTTCAATTCTGGTAAGGGATAGATCGTTTTCCCTCCTATGCTTTATGCTTCTCTGCTGGGTTCTGAGTTATTTTTTTTTATCTTATCACAGAAAAGATAGTGTGCTAGGTCTTGTGCATAATTTATGAGAAACACCTTATACTATAGCTAACCACATATGTTTAGTGAAAAGGGGCGCTTGTTGTGATTTTATTTTGCTAATGTGATGTTTCTTTCACTTTATTTATTTCATCTATCAGATAAATTATTTGAGTTCCATTTTTTTACTCATATGAATTTTCTTTTCATTTATTTGCTGACATGCTTTGTGTGCATCTTCTGCATAATTTCTCCTCCTGTGTCACATAAGAGCATCAGTATACTCAAGTTTTTGTTAAATTTCCTTTATTTGAAAAAAATCTATGAATTTTAATCATGAGATTTGATAATGTTCTCTGTAGGTTGAAGCTGAGCTCAAACAAGACATGGTCAGACTCAGCCTCCTAGCAGTAACCCAATGCTGATTCCAAGATAATCTTCGTTAGGGGTTTATGAGTCATTGTTACCGAAGACGACCTCACAGTGTACTTTGAAAAGTTTGGCGCAATAAATGATGCTGTCATGATGTATGAGAGGATAACTAGAAGACCAAGGAGCTTTGGTTTTGTCACTTTTGATTCGCACGAAGCTGGGGACAAGGTTTTGAAGAACCACTCTCACGGCATGCAAAAGTGGAAACCAAGATGGCCAAACCAAGGGAACACAGCCACTATCAAAATGAGTACTATCATTGATAAGTGACTGGCCTCGCTAACATCCACCGCACAACATGCCATATCTCTTTCATAATGGGAGTTATTTGTTTCCTGCATTTGTACACCTTTATGCATCACAAGGATCTGTAAATTATGGCTACATGATGAACCAGACCCACCTGTAATGATACAGGCATGATGGAAGGGATATCAGAAAACTTCTAATGCCTGGAGAAGATGTTCTCAAAAAAAAATGCCTGGGGAAGAAAAGATGTAAGTGTTTTTTTACATGTGTCGTGGTTTTTCTGAACAAGCTTTCGTTGTAGTCTCTTGTTTGTCCTATTTTACTTATTTTTAGTACAGTTCGATGATGAAGTACAGATTATTGAAGCATATATCTTCCTATTCTCACATCATAACGCTCTTATCTATTTTCGTTATGCGATGAGCAGGATAATGTTAAACGTTTGTAACACTTAACCGGCAACATTTTGTTTTCCCCCTAAAAGTAGATTCCGTTTTGCCAGATTTTGTTTTTTGAAAACCACAATATTTTAGTCCAACTCCGTGTTGTTTAATACAGATTACTGGGGCAGAGATATTCCTAGGAGATCACAAGAAAAACGCTCAATCTGCAAATCTTAAAGATTGACACGCATAGCGTGCTTCCTTCATGCAAATACTACCGCTTTGGTCATGAGAAGCAAAGCGTGAGCTAAATGGGAAGTATACAACAATAGCATGGATGGCACAAGGGGAAAAAAATTGAATGAGCTTTCCATATAATGGACAAGGAATGGGTGAAGCTATAAACATGGGTAAACTTATGGGATTATAAACAGTACATGGTCGATTCAAAAAAAAAAGAAAGAAAGAAACAATACATGGTCGCGTTGGGAGACTTCGGAGCAAAACAAACAAGTTTATTGTGCCAGTACTTCAGTGCATTCACTACAACGGTAATCCAGAAAAAACATGAGAAATCAGCTGCCGAAGTGATTGTGGAGCCGTGGAGGTGACAACGACGCGGATGCTGCAGTATCGGAGGCAGTCAGAGAAAAAGTCATATGTAGATCCTTAGCGCGGAATACAACGGCAGCTTCTCAGCACTTCAGCGTTTCTCACCGTTCTTTAACTGCTACCCCTTTAGGCGATGCTTCACTTGAAGTGCTTTACCATTTCCAAGATTAGATGAAAATATTAGTGGTGAATGATCAATACTGAGAATTTTGGGAATGGGATATATTATAGCATATTTTCCCGCTGTTCCTTTCAATAATTCTCGTCACCATACGCCAGGGGCTGCCCAAAATTCCTAGGCGAGGAGCAGACACCCTTTTCATCCTCATCACATGGCAGCTATGGTGCGAGCGCAACAACAGAGTTTTCAATGGAAAGCAAGCGACGGTGAGCCAAGTAATTGGCCTGGTGTTGCAGGAAGCGCGACTATGGATCGCCGCTGGTGCAAAAGGTTTGGGAGTGTTGATGCCGCGAGAGTAGGTTTAAGAGTAATAGGATGCTAGCTAGGTGACCCTGAGCATGTCTCCTGAATCAAATGTAAATGGCGGCTAGCTGCCTTGCCGTCGCCAAAAAGCGATCATGCGCTGTGTACATTATGGTCATCGACCTCTTCTTCTTAATACAAAGATACACAATCCTCTTGCGTATTCTAGAAAAAAAATAATTCCAGTCACAAACATCATGATGTATAAATAACCAAATATTGCGTTGAATAATTCCCGTCACAACTCACAAGCCTCCTCATGAATACGAGCCTAGAGGCTCCTTCTGGTATGATGAAGCTAACACAAAACTTTTTCATGATAGCCTCCTACAAAGTTAAGGATGGATCGACAGTCTCTTTCTGGTATGACACTTGGGATCTACCAGCAGTTACACTCTTTTGCCTTGAATAAACAAATCTCTGTGAAACAGTTTATCACTGCTAATCATGAGAATCTTTTCATGTTTCCTCCGTCTATGCAAGGTTCAGAACAATTAGATGAGCTAAATGCTATATTAGCAGGTGTCCACCTAGATACTAATCTGCAAGATGAATGGTCATACATATGGGGCTTCAATCAAGTCTTCTCCAAGAAGGCATATCTCAGGCTGATAGGTGAAATTGAGGTCTCGCCTTGGTCCAAGTGGATGTGGCATGCAAGTTGTCGAGGAAAGCACAAATTCTTTTTCTCTGGCTGCTACTTCGGCACAGGCTTAACACCAGGGATCTTTTAAGAAGAAAGACAATGTTTCTACCATGCAACACGCCTGCTGATGAAGCCTTGCAACACTTTAGAGAGGGAAACAATGCTTCAAAGATGAAATGCAGCTAGTGGTCTTGAAGGCCAAATCTAGCATTAAGCCCCTTCTCGAAGATTGGTTATGTAATATAGTCTAAAGTTTCTTTCAGTAAGGTCTTTTTTGGGCCTACGGCCTTGTACCTTGTACATAAACTTTTGCCCAAAATTAATAGAAAAAAAGGTAGGGGGCTCCCCTGCCGTTTGCCTAAAAAAAAAAGAGACCATCATTCAGGAAAGTCGAACTCTATATGAACTTGAAAGTTGAAAGGACGTTTATAAATACATAGGCAGAGCCACCCAATGAGCAGCAGGCGTTTTGCATCGCGGCCCCGTCCACAATACAGGTGGTTCACACTATACTGTGTACATGAATAAAGGAATTTAGGAATGATTGTGTTTACTGAACATGATAAGGGCAAAAGTTAAAAAATTGAGTAACTGATCAGATGTAAAAGGACGCCTTCCTCTTAGACTTGCTTTAAACTTGTATATGTACGACAATTAACACTCAACATAACACGATAGTAAAATGTTCTGATGGTATGAACCATTAGCCGTATGTACCAGCATGAATGAAATCATATCACTGTGCCAGGTCTTTGTATCCTCAGAGAATTGCTGGATCTTTGTATCTCTTGAAAAGATCCTCAATTCCATCTAGAACTTCTTGTGGCAGAGGCCGTGGAGCACTGGTAAATGCATCGATGTTCTCCATTAACTGATCCATGGTTGTTGCTCCAATGATGGTGCTAGCTGTGAAGGGACGGTCACGCACAAAGCCGAGGGCAAGCTGGACAGGAGTTAGCCCATGCTTCTTCGCAAGCTTTACATATTCGTTTGTTGCTTCCTGCCAAACAAAGGTTACCAGCATCAAAACTATTATGCGTACAAAGATGCATAGCTCCATACACTTGCAAAATGATGAATTTGTTGTAATGTATCATAAAACCAACATACTTTAGCCATTGACCCATTATATCGCTCCATGTATCCAGGGAAGAGATTTAGTCTACTCCTCTTTGAGATGTCAGAGTTCGCATCAAGATATTTTCCAGTGAGAACACCACCAGCCAATGGGGAGTAGGCAAGCAGTCCAACGTTGCAGTTATTTGGGTGGCAAACTTCAACAAGATCAACTGTGATGAGAAGAAAATGTGGTTAAAATCCAGCATTTTGGCTGCACTCGTATGCACACAAGAGTTGGGGATCAGATCAGTAGTGTATATACATCTAAAAAGCATAATTGCATAAAGCATACAATATGTAGCTCAAATCCTTATTGCCCTTTTAGGGTTTTACCACATACTATACATGATGAAGGGAAAAGAGTAACATGAAAGAACCTAAGATGGATGCATACGTTTGTTAGCAGTACATAAAGTTGCTGTCAGCCAATAAAGACATTCATTTCCTTTTCTGAAACACCTCCATGAAAGACATTCACCAGCAGCAAAAGACTATCGGTAGTTTATACATGTTCGATAAAACAGGTATCTAACTTTGAGAAATATGAATCAATTTCAGAGATGAGGGCCAAGAGTTTGAACAAATCAAGTAAATGGATTGAAGCTATCTGTTTCACCTTCAAAGCGGCATCTTGTAATTAAACTATAACTGTTCTGGATGCTCACGATCTTTGGAAGGCCATTAACCTTCGCAGCATGTACAAACTCCATTACTCCATATGAGGTCTCATTGGAAACTCCGATATAGCGAACCTGGAGCAAGATACAAATCTGACAATTATTAGTAATCGGACTCTTAATTGTCTTCTGAATGAGCTATCAATACTAAGGTACTAGCCCATGTTGTTAGTTCTGTCCATATCAGTTGACATCATTGTAAAACGTAGCTACCAATTTATGTTTTATGTTATCCTGACTATAGAAAAACTGTATAGTTGTCATTAATGAAAAAAAAATGAAATACAAAAATCCCACCTTTCCTTCATCAATTAGCTCCTGGAAAGCCTTCAATTGATCCTCAAATGGGATGCTTGGCCTCCATTTGGTTGAATCATAGCTAAACTCACCAAATAGAGCCACATATCTATCTGGCCTGAAGAGAAAGAGCAACAGTCAGGAAAAGCACTAAAAGAAATGCTGATGTAAAATGAAAAAAACTTTAAGATGACAAAACAAGGGATAACTAAATTAAAATTCACATTGACATGTATCCCATAGACCGTAACTTGTTTTACAAGGAACTCAGGATGAAGTCCAAGAAGAATTCAGTGAATGTATTCTTATTCGTTTGTTTTCTATTTTGCCCAACAAATCATAAATAGAATACCTGCTAAATGTATTATGACAGTTTGTAACTATTATGTTCTCCCTGCTTTCTTCCTCATTCTCTCCTTTGCCTTGGTAAGTTAGCCTAGAAAGTTTTTTTAGCCTCTTCGTTTTATTGTTTTAAGACCAAGTATTTTAAAAGTATAGCTTTTGAAATTGCTGTGGAGGTCAACTCATGGAAAAGGCACCTTCTGGACGACTGGACCTGTTTCCTCAGACTTTGTTTCCATGCGACAAGGCCAATCAGCTTCTACTAATACCAACAGTAGTAATGCTGTGCTAATGCATATCCTTTTTGTTCAAGTACGAAATGCATGCCGATGTTCAAGGGCATTCTGGGATGTATACTGGTAAAATACCCAACCCCAAGTGAACTTAATAATGCTTTCTGACAGGCATGTAGCCGATAAAGTGAAAGCTAAATCTGACCAGTGAATCTGAAGCAAATCAATGTAGTCTGTAGACAAGCGTTTAAGGCTCTTCTCAACACTTTCTTTGATATTGGCAGCATCAACGCGTACCACTTTTGCATTGTCCCGAAGAAAAGCGGATCGTTCCGAGTAACCAGCTACTTTGGTGGCCAAAATCACCTAAAAGCAGAGGACAAACCAGGCAAGCTCTATCTTTTATAACCATTTAAATATGTTACCAAAGAGGAGGAATCAAGGGCACTGTACACTGTAGAGATTGAACAGTGTTTACCATTTGCTAGTTAACGTTATGTTATTAGTAAAACAATGCTCATGTAGACCCTAAACATTGGCATCAACTTCAAGGACGGAAGCCAGTATATTGTTTAGAACCATCGGCTATGTGCAGAAATAACGAGTAATTTAAAAAATGTTGAGTTTCATGCCTTCCCTATACTATTTCTGTTAGACACACTAAGTTGTAAACGATACAAAACAGCTTTAGTATGATATACCTTGTCTCGTGGCTTAGATTGCATCCACCTGCCAATATATAGATCAGTCCTCCCTTGAGTTTCCTTGTTAACTGGAACTGGGTACTAAAGGACAAAAAAAATGAAAGTTGAAAATAAAAATAACGGATGGATACTTAATTTCAAAAGGAAGGAAATAAGGTGTACTGACAATTTCTGCGGTGTCAAGGGTATTGACACCTTGATCAAAAGAATAAGACAGTATATCTTGTGCCTCCTCCTCTGTGTTTTGCTCTCCAAAAGTCATCTGGAAGAAAATGAACGTTATCTAGAAATGCAGATAACATGAGGCAGTAAGGGGATAATGGTTTCCAGTTATGCACATACTGTCCCAAGGGTGACCTCGCTGATGAGGAGGTCTGAATCTCCCAGCTTCCGGTACTGCAACTGTGCCTGTGCCCGAACTTGGTTGCGAACTCGTCGAATGTGCCATCCTTGAAAGCGACGAGCAGGCAACGCCGAGACGGTATTTCTATGAAAGGAGGGGGAGGTTACAGCGAACGTAGACATGGCCATTTGCTGCATACTGAAATTCCTGCCCTTGCACATTCAAGAAACATGTAGTGACATACATTCAGTCAAGTTCAGGGTAACTCCAGGAACTAGTTCTCTAAAGATTATCTGTTATAAATTCCATGCCATAATAGTTTTATATTATGCATAACAGCATAAGGTACTCTCCATCAGACAGCAGGCACAATAGAAAGAAATGCAGGACTACTTGGGCTCCTGCCCCCCTCACAGCCTCTATGTCTCCCATTTCGACTCTTCCGGAATCTAACGTGGGTAACCAAGTTGTGTCCTGATTCTCCTGAATTGAATGAACGTACTGACGACTACTACAATGCAGCCACCAATCAACTGCTTGTGCAGTGGCCTAAATGCATAATTCTACACCCACATTACAGAGTTGCTGATGGAAAATGAACAGAAAATCTGAGCCGATCTGCGCCCAACAAAAAAAAACTTTGGACTAAGGAATTTCTTTTCGGAAGTGGGGGCAAAAGGAAGGAAAGAACAAGAATACCTCTTTCCTGGTCTGGGTTCCGTCCGGGACTGGCCAGCCACCCCAATCAGAAGCTCGCCGGAGGATGGAGCCGGGGAAAGCCCTGCAGGAGAAGGGAGCGGAGGCCACGCAGAGCCAAATCCCTTGTTCGCGGTCTCCGACTCTCCGTCCCTGTTCGAGAGTTACCGAGGTGAAGCAGAGGTGCAAGGCGAAGGGAGGATGAGGCGGCCAACCGGCGAGCGCGGCGGCTGTGTGGCCTAAGATTTGTGTAGGAACCGTTGTTGGTCCGGAATGGGCTCTGTGTGTCACCATCCAGGGTAGTAGGCCCAGCTACAAGAATGTGTGCTCGGATCCAGCCCAGTATATCCTTGTCTGCGCGAGAATTTTGTTGCCAATTCAGACCTTTCATTCAAGACCAAAACTTGCCGATTCATACCTTTCAAGCCTGCAAATAGTTGGCATTGTAAAATTTTCAAATATGATTCTTTTTTTTTTGAGAATTACACAGTATAACACAGACGCTCACAACACGCACGCACACTCATCCCTTTAAACACACGTACGTAAATCCTACCCTATGATTCTTTTTTTATTTGTGTGTCAAGTAGATATTAGAACATACTCATAGTCTTGTCAAAGAACCCCTTTCATTATAATAGTTTGCTTAGTTATACTTTCCATTTTGCAAACGAGTTTGGAGTAAATTTCATAAACCTACCGAAAAAACACAAACTACAATTTAAAAAAAAACTACGACTATACACACCATTTGTAACACAAAATTACAACTGTTGGATCTAGATCTATCTGTCAGCCACACATTTTAGCAAAAAATAAAAATGTGGCACTCACGAGTTAGGCTAACCCTAAAAGGCATAGTTTTGTGTTACAAAAGATGCAAATAGTTATAGTTTTCTGCAACTAAATGTTAATAACTCAAAATTCGTAATTTTGTGTTACTTTGATGCAAATAATACTCCCTCCGTTTTTGAATAACTGTCAGCGTTGACTTTACTGTAGTAACTTTGACCACATGTCATTTTCTTTAAAATGTTTCTAGTTACTTCAATCTTTCATATTGTTTTGTAGGTTTTGAGACATACTACATTATCATTATATACTTTCAAATATATCTAAATATTTCGAAAAAAACGTAGAGTCAAATTTGCTACAGTAAAGTCAACGCTGACAATTATTCAAAAACGGAGGGTGTAGTGTGTTTGAGTAAATCTTTAGAATACCGAAGATGATCGGGCCCTATTCAAATGCTGTTTTGTATTCTCTTATTTCAAATGACAGTATGTTTATGTGATTACAGTCAATGGGGCATTCAACCTGAATCGAATTCACGTGATCCCATTCTTTTACTTGAGCATGTTTGGATGTTGCATGACCATTGATGTCTTGAGCGAAATTGCTTGCTGATAGAAGTCTACATGCAAGAAAACAATGTTATATCTGGCATTAACACAAAACTAAAGTGGTGATTTTGGAATCAAAGTGGTGATTTTGAAGCAAAATTCATGTGCCCAACTTGAAGTCCAGTAGAACTAGATATATATAAAAGCTTCATTTCTCTCAAGGCCTGGAGTGAGGCGAAGTATGTAAAGTGAGCTTGAGCGCACCTGATGTCATCGGGTCAAACTGATGACCAAGTTCTCCCTGCTGTTTTCCAGGTGGCACGCAAGCATGCACGCTGCCATCACCGAAGCCAGCCAAAATCAGCAAACCCCGACCGACCTCGCATTAATCACACAAGAGGCCGGCTAACCCTGCTCGTAGGGATACCAAAATGACGAAAAAGCCCCTGCACGCGGCAGCCCGCCACAGCCGGCGGTGCCGTCTCAGCCGTCCAGCAAGGACGACGGACCACGTAATCGCCGACCGATCCTGTCCCGCGTTACCGACTGGGGAGCCCATTCCGGTAACTCCTCACGTGCGCTTTTTTGACCAAAGCTTTCCAAAGATATTTAGCGCGCTCTCCCGTCCTCCTGCTCACTCGCCATCTTTTACCCTCACTCTACGGTGGGCTCCTGATTCTTCTCCCTGTCCCTGGGCCTACAGTTCAGTGAGATGTGCCCCAGAGGTTAGAGTAGAGGAACTGTTCTCTCTCGACAGCGACTGGCAGGTGGGCCGACGCGGAGAGCGTGGACCCACGTGGCGGCGTGAGACAGGTGCGGGCGCGGAAGGCGAGGAGGATCGCCGTCGTCTTCCCCGACTGGACCCTTCGCCTCGACGCCGCGAGGGACAGACAGCGCAAGAGAGAGAAAAGGACAATTACTGGTGGCAGAGCATAATTAAGTGGTAAAAATGTTGCATAGCGGCAGGGAAAGACAGACTGAGAAGCAAGAGAAACAATAAAATAAAGTCGGCAAGCGATGATGTGGTGGGGGAAAAGGCGACGCGATAGAGAGAGGGAGAGAGAGGTCGAGGAGGAGGAGATCACGAGGTGTGCTTCCTCCTCCGCCCAATCCGATTACCCAACCGAACCCCCCGCCCGCCTCCTCCTTTAATTTGCGGTGCTAAAAGGGAGGGAGGGCGCTGCTAGCCTTGCGTGCTCGATCGGGGTCGTTGGTCACGGGAGTCGCGCCGCGGTGCGGTTGCTTTGGGCCGCCGCCGGAATTGGAGACGAGCGCGCGCGGCCGGCGAGGAGGAGCAGGGATGGACCGGGCGGCGGTGACGGTGGGGCCGGGCATGGACATGCCGATAATGCACGACGGCGACCGGTACGAGCTCGTCCGCGACATCGGCTCCGGCAACTTCGGCGTCGCGCGCCTCATGCGCAACCGCGGCGACGGACAGCTCGTCGCCGTCAAGTACATCGAGCGCGGCGAGAAGGTTAGCTCTGTCCGTGCTTTCGCTTGCATGATCGCGGCCTTTCCCCTTCGTTGAGCTCAATTTAAAGGCGCCGCCTGCCTTCTGCTACTTAATTTGCTCTGCAGATTGACGAGAACGTGCAGCGCGAGATCATCAACCACCGCTCGCTGCGCCACCCCAACATCATCCGCTTCAAGGAGGTCATCCTCACGCCCACGCACCTCGCCATCGTCATGGAGTACGCATCAGGCGGGGAGCTCTTCGAGCGCATCTGCAACGCCGGAAGATTCAGCGAGGATGAGGTCCCTTCTTCTCTCTCCATTTTCCTCTCATCACCTCTGCTCCCTGAATACTGGTGCTGTCTCCCCTCTGTTCACGTTCCTGTATTACCTCTGTGGTTGACTAATTGCGTCCCTACCTTTCAGGCGCGTTTCTTTTTCCAGCAACTCATCTCTGGAGTCAGCTATTGCCATTCCATGGTACAAGTCTTTGTTTTTTTTCTCTCTTGTTCTATTATTAGTATGCCTTAACAGATATAGCATGCCGATTTTCTTTAGTACTGCTCTGGTGACCGGTCTTGTTAAAAATGTTCCCTTTTGTGCCTGCCTTTTTTGTCAAGCAAGTATGTCATCGTGACTTGAAGCTGGAGAACACCCTGTTGGACGGCAGCACGGCCCCTCGCCTCAAGATATGCGACTTTGGCTACTCAAAGGTACTGCTAAATCCTCAGATGCTCGATGTTAATGTGCAGTTAACAGTGCATGACTTCACCGTGTATGCGTACAAAATGAGGGGAAATGATCACACTAAATTGCTACTCGTATTAGTAGTCCATGACTTTCTCTATATTACACCAAAAGTGAAAAACAGAATCTATTGAAAGATGGGAACAAAAAAAATTGATGGTCCATTTTATCTTGCGAGGGTTTTCTCTCAAAAAATCATTTACTCTGCTCAGTACTCTTTTCGCATTGCAGTCGTCAGTTCTTCATTCACAGCCGAAATCTACCGTGGGAACTCCAGCATACATTGCTCCAGAAGTCCTTCTGAAGAAAGAATATGATGGAAAGGTATTATGCTTATATTGAAATTTCTAGATTATTTTCGAAAAAGGAAAAAAATCTGGATCCTAATCACTTCCAGTGCTTTCATTTGTTCGTATTTTCATGTCAGTGTTCTCGTCCTGAGCAAAGCATACTCATAATAGAAAAATCATGTGCTACTGTTCACCATTTTCTTCCGTCCATGATTTACAGTCACCACGTATTGGCTCAATCCCTAACTCTTTGTTCATTAACGAAGGTTGCTGACGTGTGGTCCTGTGGAGTAACTCTTTATGTGATGCTGGTCGGTGCTTATCCTTTCGAGGATCCAGATGAACCTAAGAATTTCAGAAAGACAATTCAGGTTTCGGTTCTAACCATCTTCCACAATAGTCTCTGAACCGGCAGATGTCCATTTTGGTCAAAAACTGATGATCCTGATTTGGCAGAGAATACTGAGTGTGCAGTACTCAATTCCAGATTATGTCCACATATCTCCTGAGTGCCGAGATCTCATTTCAAGGATTTTTGTTGGCGACCCATCTACTGTAAGTACCTTTTCTTTTGGTTTTGTAGTTTTGGCTTATTTGTTTTTGCTTGTTTCCTTTGAGTTAATGACCTGCAATGGACATACAGAGAATCACCATACCTGAGATAACAAACCATCCATGGTTCACGAAGAACCTCCCAGCTGACCTAATGGATGAGAGCACAACGAGCAACAAGTACGAGGAGCCTGAACAGCCAATGCAGAGCATGGATGAGATCATGCAGATACTGGCGGAAGCAACCATACCAGCAGCTGGTTCTCGAATCAACCAGTTCTTGAATGATGGTCTTGACCTCGATGACGACATGGAGGATCTAGATTCAGACGCCGATCTGGACTTGGAAAGCAGTGGGGAGATTGTATATGCTATGTGATTATACCAGTATATCCAAAGAAGAAATTAGTGTGGTCATCTACCCGTGAATTCGTTTTTGCGTGGCAGATTACAAAGATAATCAGAGAAGCAAAAAGGGATATGTACTGTGGTTAGTACGATGCAGGCTCTGTTGCTGATGTTTCTCGTGCTTGATGCCCCTCTATCATATGGTCAATTTTGCTGTTGTTTTGTGCACCTGCGGTGTTGTACAACAGTTTACCCTTTGAATGTAACCATGTTATTGTTGTTTTTTGCTAGAATCTGAATCCATCTGAGAAGAACTGTTAGCCTGTCTGGATGTCTGCCATCTTCAACTATGGGACAATATAGTGCTTGTATTACTCCATGGTGTTGTATTTCATACTTATATATGTATCTGTTGTAGGAAAATAAAGAGATGCTCCAGTTTGTTGTTCTCTACGCGAATCTGTTTTCAGCAAATGTACTGCAGGTGAAAACGACCGTCTCATTTCTGGCATGGCATTCAGATCTGTATCTAGTGCTAAACAAGAGGGAAAATGCTGATAAAACAATAATATCTCACAAAACTACTATGGTGCACATCTGTATCTAGCTTCACTATATATGTCACCTAGAGCTTGAATTATGGTTAAGGAAAGTTATGACGGACCTTGTTATATTCAAAGCAGCACAACAAAAGTTTGAATGTTATGGATCATCACCCCGGGTTCTCAATTCATCACCATGGACAAAAAATTGAATGTTAAGGACCCATGTTTTTTTTAATGGGAAGATTGCATTAATTTCGGCCTTGGCTCTCATAAAAGCTACAACCGCATTGGCGTTTACTTTCAAGAGAGTTACAGCCAAATACAATCACCAAAAAAAGTCGGTCATCATCAGAAGTGCACAATCGCTACACTGATGGAACAAAACAAACACTTAAAAACAAGAAAACGACTTCTATCCACAGCCTTGGTTGTCTTCCGATGATGTTGTTTGTTGTTCTGAGTACGGTTGACTCCTTATGTCCATTCTTCCACCATGTAAGGTACAGAACAAAGCATATGCCAATCTAATGACGAATAACATATCCTAGATTGAAGCAAAGACCACTCAAACCACCGACGAAGAATTTACCATTAGCTGCAGTAGGTCGTGACCAAAGAAGTCTCTGACAAAGCGGAAGAATCTCCAAGACGCCACCTCCAAAGAGGATATAGCATAAAGATGCCGTCGACGCACATCCGATGTCGAATTTAGGTTTTCATCCGGAGATTCATGACCGCGGAATGGGTTCCATGACAACGCCTCCAAGAAGGTGTATGGCGCTCAGGAACGTCATCGTGGGAGGCTTTCGCCCTTTGATCCGAACCCGAGCATCCGCATGCCATGCCAATGTTCCTCACGACCACAATGAACGAACCCATCAAGGGCCAATGGCCACCGTGAGGACCACCATGGCTGGTCATGCATCTAACCTGGCACCACCATGCCGGCAAGGCAGCATCGAACGGACAAATCGGCCCGATCTGAATAGCCCGGCCTGCCGCCTCCAGAACAGCGCCGCCGTCATCACGAC
>LAPY01002093.1:19909-34330 GCA_000970635.1 Eragrostis tef | reverse complement strand
GGGCGCGGCGGCGGCCATGGTTGGTCCTGCGGGCCTTCGGGTAGCGGCGGGTGCAGGTCTTGTACTGTGGGTGCCGCAGAACCTGCCCTACTGCCCATCAATCATAGTACAACGCCGTGCTCTGTTTCTTGGACTCACCGGCGAAGGAAGAGGGTTGATTGATGACGCGTGTAATTTCAAATTGTTTTGGCAGTTTCCAGTTCCTTTGCATGACAGCAAGACGCCAGGACGCCAAGACGTGGCATACTGATTTCGACGCGGGAATTTTCATTGCAGTTGCCGCCCGTGGACTTGTTCCTTTGGCATTTTTTTATCATGGATTTTTTTCGATGGTTTAGGTGGCAACAAAATTGAATTTAGAACTGAAATGTAATATCGTCTACTTAGGTTCAGTTTTATCGTTTTCCCTTGGTTGTTTAATTGTTTTGGTTTCTAATTCTTGAAAACCTGAAATTTCCAACCAAACAATTGAACCGTAAGAATCATATCAACCATAGTAACCGTTTAATCAGCTCAAGATTCATCTGCCAGTGGAAGGAGCTCGGTGGCAAACGGTGGCACTGAGAAGATGAGGTTGAGTTGATGGAATGAAAAGAGCGGGAAATGTCATTTCTGACAGACGGAGGGCGGCAGAAGTCGCTGAGAGAACGTTTTGGAGCACCATGAAGCAGTAGAGTTGGAGTGGCATGCGGAAGATCATATGGGAGAGAACGGCAAAGAACGATATGAATGTAATTAACAGAGAGAATGTACTGATGCAGATCATGGATGGGGTCAGGCACATAGCGGTCGAGGCGACAATACTAGCCTGTTTACTAGATCAACATCTCTACCTCGTTTGAGGACCAGATGTCTGGGCTTAAGTGACCACAGTCATCTTCAGTGTTCTCTGATTGTTCTCCAAAAGGAAAGCAGGATCCAATCTTGGCTGTGATACAAGCCATGTGTCACTGAATTGCAAGCACGCAGCGTGAGCAAACGCTAATCACATAAGACATTTGATAATAATCGATAGTAATTCCTATGAAATTGCATACAGCGGCGACAAGTATGGAATTTCAATAGCATTGATATCATATTTCGCATCAATAACTGAATATAGTGGCGCAAATAAAGCTTAGGGGATTGCTCAGAAAAAGTGAAAAATAAGTTTATTTGCGCCACTATATTCAGTAATTGATGCGAAATATGATATGAATGCTATTGAAATTCCATACTTGTCGCCGTTGTATGTAATTTCATAAATTACATTTATAGTAGCATAATTCAACTTTTTTTTCAAACCTCGTAAGTTATGGTTTAAAATTTTATTTGCTATGCTTCAGCATTTTTGGAAGCATGACTAAACATTTCCAAACCGTAAAATCAATATTTTCAGTAGCATGATTCAACTTTTTTCAAACCTCGCAAGTCCAAGTTCACAATTTTATTTGTCATGATTCAACATTTTTGAAAGCATGTTCAACATTTTTAATCCTTAGAGTCAACTTTCTTAGTAGTATGATTCAACATTTTTCAAACCTGGTAAGTATTAGTTTAAAAGTTTATTGGTTATGCTTCATATTTTTGGAAGCATGATTCAACATTTTCTAATCCTCAGACCCAATATTTTTAGTAGCATGATTCATTTTTTTTGATTCTAAAAAAAGATTAAAATAAAAAATGTATCTTTTGATGCATCAAATTTGTAACTTAATTTTTTTTAAATTAATTTCTTACTTTAATTGTTGATTTCGAAGTTTCACTTTGCAAGTGTGAGTGTTCCCACCCATAAAACTCCACTTGTACCTAGGTGCCCAGCAAAAAAGGCTAAATTTCTTGCTAATTTGGCCATGTTTAGAAAAAATTCTTAGCTTCTAGCGCACTTTAGTGTCTGTTCGGGGAAAAATTCTTGGCTTCCCAAATATTTTGGCCATGCGCTCATCAGATGGACCCACGACACCATGCGATTTGTTACCTGCCCGCTTGAAAGTCCGCAGGCCGTGCGCGCGCATGATAATGGACCGAGTGGGTGTATGTTATATGGCACATGGTTGCCGTATAGGAGGCCTCCGAGAGAGCGACGGGGTTCCTCTCTCTATGTCTCTCATGGTCTCTCATCCCAGTTCTGCAGTTACCCAACCTAACCTTAGATTACTAGGGGAGTGCCCGTGCAAGTGAATAGCTACAATTTAATTCAAAGTATTAGCATAAAACATTCATACGACATAGTCAATCAAAGTAATTTGGTGAACACCCGTGCATTGCTACAGGCACAAAAGTATTACAATACAACTTGCACAATTCATATGATGCATTAAAAATCACAGCCATCGAAAATCGACAAGCTACATCGACAGGTTGTTCATTAGAACCGTTATGGTAAATCTTATGGTAAATAAGGAAACAAATAGTATACATCTTAAGGACCTAACCTCGATTGAGAAATCGAGCAACAAATTTGAATAGTTTTTTAGCTCCTAAGTTTCACCCGTATGTACCAAAAGTTACAAATGTTAGAGCTGATGCAATAAGGCCCACAATGAACCTTCACTGGTATATCAATTTTTCCTGAGGCTGGTGAATTAATAGTTTATCAGAACTGTAACGTCAAATTAAAAAATGTTCAATCTGTATTTTTCACAATCTGAAATGCAATTTCTACAACTGTAAGCATGACTTTTCAGTCCATGACCGAATTTTAGATGGTTCTAGCCATCTCTGTATTTCACCCGAGTGCTAATGAAACGACGTCAGCAGATGTCATAAATATATATTAGGAGCATATCCAACAATGAGCTACAACGGAGGAAAGACAGGAAATATCAGCACACTATAAGTATTAAATGTTTTAACAAAACAGTGATTAACAAAGCTTTTCTCTAATGTCATGAAATGTTTGAAGGACTGATGGCTAAGCCTGATAAATGCATGTTCTCATCATATATCCTTCAGGTGTGTGGTTACATCTGGTGGTCAAGAGACGCATAATTGCAAGTCGGGAAAATTACAAAGATGCAAATGCCTTATGTATTCAATTTGCATGGTGGTGATGGATCAGTTGCAGTACCCCTTCGAGGGACACTATTCATTAGTCAGTACTAAAACCATACCAAGTGCACACATTCTCAATGAGGTAATCATCGAGACCAATGGTGGAGCAACATGCATTCTAGATGACAGCATTATAAAATATGGAGATGCTAGTTCAGAATGAGCTAACCTAGGGTAGGACAACTGATAAGCCTGCCAGCAGAAAAAGAGCATTAGAACTGAGCTTTTATCATCTCATTGCACACTACAGTGCTAGTGATTCTGCCAATCAACAATAACACATTAAATTAGAATAAAATCAATAGTATGCACAATGGATAAAAATCTGAAGCTGGATGCAACATTAAAATCGATTAGCATCTTGCAATAAGTAATTATTCTAAAAAGCCCACTGCATATGTTCCTACTCTAGCAGAATCATTGAATCCATGGACCATAGATCACATAGAAAACTTTATGACAACAAACAAGCTGGTATGATTATGCTGTTTTGTTCACGTTTCCGCTATTCGCAGGATCGAGTCGGAAGTGCTGATGAACAGACACAACAGTACATCACATAAAGAGTACAAATTTTTCATATTTAAGTTATTACAATAAGTCTTTAATGGATTAAAACACATGAGTACACAACAAAAGTCTGAAGATACAAGAAAAAACTACTTCTCTCGACGATACAAAAGCCGCAGATCGAAGCCCCACAATGTGGACTTGCTGGAAGCTCCACCAAACATAGCAGAAGTAAGAACAAACCTGCACAAAACACATAAAGAGCCAAACCTGAGCAACTAATAGTCAACAAGACTTACCCGTCAATGTGAATAACTACAGTCGACTCCTAGTATGCAAGGTTACAAGAGGGTAGGCTGTCTCATGCGCATAAAACCGCACTAGTTATTTGGTCCTTACTTTCAAGTTTTAATTCAAATTAAGGCAAATTTCCCATTGTACTAAATGAATGTAAGATGTATAAAAGTTTGGAGTAATGGAAGTTGATAATGATATCTGAAAGCAATTAAAAAAATTAGGAAGTGATAACAGTACTAAATGAATGCTAGATGCTCTGCTACGGCCCTATGGAAGGCTCCCTGTTTAGTCCCTTCACATTTCAATTCTGAACCTGTAGAAGGTATTCAGTTAACATATAACAATTTAACGATTCAGTAATAATAAACAGAACTAAACATCTAAGTAATCATAAACAGAACTAAACATCTACTGAATGAGAGGAAATGTTAAAAACTACTAACTTGACAATACTGAATAAAACTCCATATAAAAAGGCATATTTGCTAGTCTCTGAACAAGAAACCTTACGAATTTTGTGCCATCTCCAACATCTAAGATTAGAAAACACACATGACGAAATATCAGATTATTTATCTTAGTTTCTTTTTAGCACGTTGTGACAATCTTCTGTATATAACTCATGAACAAGTGACATTATTAATCCGTCAACCAAGGCTATGCTTCATATATTATTTTACATAGTCAAATGAGGGTTGGCACTTGCAAGATCTACAACAAAGCACCTTAGAGTGGCAGTGCAAGTAGGTAACAAAGCACCTCACAAACAAGAATGTTACCTGTTGGCATCATCATGCTTGCATGCAAGATCTACAATAAATAACTTATGTCAGAATTGGTTCCAAATAGAACAAAAACAGAGTGCGACTAAATTGCTGAAGTGAAAATAGAGGAGGCATATTTGATTCAAACCTCTGCAGCTACTCATGGAAAACTGCTGAGCTGATATGATGGGCTTCTAATCTGCTTTCAGAAAATCAACAAATCTGCCCCTAGCAAGAAACAAAGAAGGAAATTTCAGTATATTAACATTATGATGCAGCCAGGAGAGATCCATGTGGTCAGCTCCAAAACATTGCGAAATCAGTTACAACAACATGATTGCACAGTGCTGATGTCAGGCACTCGGCAAATAATTGCCTCTTTGCCGAGTGACAACGTCAGGCACTCGGCAAATAATTTCAAACGTACTTTTCGTTCAAATTTTGATTTTAAATTAAAAAGTGTTCAACTACAAAGTTTCATAACTTTTTTTTTATATCTACCACTTATATTTATACAATTTCTCCATTCGATATCATATTTTCAAATTTGAGAAATTAAATCGTATTTTTTGTTGACATAAATTATTCAAATTAAAAAGTGTTCAACAACAAAGTTGTGTAACTTATAAAGATCTAATACTTTTATTTTAGCCTTTTTTTATTTGACAAAATGGTACTAACATTGTTCACAATTTTTAAACATACCTCTTCGTGTTTCAAGAAACTAAATGGAAGGTTTAGAGTTTGTTAACAACTTTACTGGCACTTTGTCGAATGAAGAAATGACCAAAATAGAAAGTGTAGATGTTGATATCCTATACAACTTTGTAGTTTAAAATATTTTGATTTGAACTAATTTAACGCATGAAAAAATTGATTGAAAATTTATTTGCCGAGTGCCACGCATGGGAAATACACTCGGCAAAAGGGCCTCTTTTGCCGAGAGTCTATCCAGGGACACTCGGCATAGTGTGTCTCACATTGACACTCGGCAAAATAGAAACCCAGGGACGCGTCTCTTGACTCCATCGCGAATTTCGGACAGACATCCAATTTTGCCGACGGTCGTGTTTTTGCGAGAGCCGAAAGAATTTTTGCCGAGAGCTTTGTGACCGGCTCTCGGCAAAAAAAGAATATATGCAGTGTATTTTTTCGCCGAGGGTTGGCTCTCGGCCAACGTTGTTTTGCCAAGAGCCGCTCCTTTGCCGAGAGCGGCAAAGGTTCATTTTGCTGAGTGTCCGAGGAACTGCTCTCAGCAAAACCCTGGGCACCCGGCAAATGCTTGGTTTCTAGTAGTGCCTCCCATTCCATGAACTCTGGCACTGGACCAAAATAATTGATTACGATGAGGATGAGTCTATGAATAGGGGAATTCTATGAACAATCGATCAATCCCCTCCCGGCTATTACTTCAATTGGTGTTGATGTTACCTAGGCCACGGGGAAACATCTGCGTGAAATCCAAATCTGGAAGGCAACGAAAAACTTGAGATACGCAGGAGGGGTTCGAGATGCACTTGCGAAGGTGGACGACACAGTCATGAAGGAGATCGGAAAGACCTTGGATCGAAGGCGGCCATGTCCAGCTAGATCGCGGTGGCTACCTCGACTTTATCCGTGGCGGCGACCTCGTTCTGACCACCAGAAGCGACGAGGCTGGAGGGTGTGCGGGAGGGCGCGGGAGGAAGAGCCACCGAAGAAGGACGAGGATGTGAGCCGCCGTGTTGCCATCGACGCCCACAAAAACCGTGAGCATCGCAGAACACGTGATCTGCTCATAAACCCCCATGAACCCTATAGCAGAACACCAAGGAAACTCCTCAAGCCTCCCTGCAAAGTAACCCTCCCTGAACGAACCCTAACCCCAAGCTTCCGGGCACACACATACCTCGAAACGCCTCTGCCGAAGCCGTGATGGCAGCCTGATCAACGTATCAGGGAGGACCACGCTCACGTCGACGACCTCACCGGCGCCGCGATTCTGAACAGCCCGACCTCTCGGTGAAGATGTGTGGAACCTGAACAGCCGGGTGAAGAAGTGGAACCTTCCCTGAGCCCAGTTTCACCACGATCACCTGAGTTGGTCTGCGCGAGGGATCGCCGCGTTGACAAGGAGGCTGTGCTTGTTTGACCGGCTCGGCCCCTTCCGGCGTGTTGGTTTGTTCCCGGCGTGGCCTACGCACGGTTCAGGCGGAGGCGATCCTGATCTTCGCCGTGAATGCTACGTCGCCGCGCCGTGGGCAGTCGAAGAGGTTTGCGGTCTCTGCTGGGCACTCGATCAGGTGGTCCTGCTGACAGCGTGGGCCAGGGAAGGGTGGCGACGGATCAAGGTTGGATTAAGGCTAACCCACCTCGTAGACGACCCCAAGCCAAATAATAGATCGGTAGTATATAGATAGATAGATATAGATTTTTCTTTTCTCCCTCGAATCTGCGGCCATGGCAACGAGGGGCGAGAACCGATTCGGCGCCAAGCGGATCCGTCTCCTTGCGCCGAAACACGCACCAAGAGGTCCAAGCATCGGCCTTGGGTCTCCATCGCGGCGCGAACCACCACAGTTGGATTTGTCCGATTTCCCTGATGGTAAATTAATTCGTTTTGATGCTTCTTTTGTCTAATTCTGATTCCTTTGGTTTGATGATTGTGTGCATTACATGGGTATAGTCTCACTAGTACCAGCTTCAAAATTAATTGTATGTCCCTCCGACCGGCCCCCCCCCCCCCCTCCCCATGGCGAAACCAGAATTTCAATCTATTGGATCGGGATGGGAGAGGCTACTTCCTTTCGACTTGGATGATGTATGTGGCTGGCCTAAATACCAGACCTACCTTGGGGAGTTTTACTCCGTGAACGGAAATCCTGCGGCTTCCGTTGCTTCCATTGCCTCACAGGTAACCACTCTAGTTCTTGGCCTGGCGTCCTGTTTCTGCAATGTCTGGCATAGTGTAGATTTGTCTAGCTGTACGTACAAACTTGCTCTGGACTTTGATACAGTAATCTATGTGGAATTTTACAAGACATGGTGTTACGACGGCAGTATACATTGTAAATTTACATAGGAGACTGAGTCAGACCGTCATATTGTAGAAACTTAAGGATGGGAGACCAATAGTCTGGTACAAACAATTTTTTGGTAGGAAATTTTCTGTTGTGCCTGGAATCATCTTTTAAGAGTTGTTATTGCGGAGTTATTGATCACGGAACATCATAAGATGGTTTTCATATGCAATAGCCTACTAAAATTGCACCATTTCACTTTGGATTATTTCTTTTTGTGTATGATGTGTAATGGTCCTAAAATCAAATTGGAAAGTAATAAATAAACAAAGGTGGCTTCGTTCTTTTGTGTATGATGAAATGGTTTTAAAATCAAATTTAAAAGAACTAAATAAACAGAGGTGGCTTCTTTCTTTTAAAGTGTTTGAAGATGGAGGAGAAGCTTCAGTCCTTGTGTCGGGACGCGAAGGACGATGATATCTTTTATGCTGATGATACCAGGCTGAGCAGTAATATCCATCAGTATATGTTACACCTTGTACAGGACGTAGGCGAACCAAGATCGCCCTTTTTCAAAGATGCTGCTACAGTATGTATTGCTTAAAAATCTGAATGGGCTATTCCACCCAAGCCATTCTTTCGAGCTTACCAAATTTGTTCTTATTTGTTTTCATGATTGAAAATTGCTAACTAGTTCGTTCTATCGATCATTATGGATGTTTTTTAGTGTATTGCAAAGGAGGCTGAATTACAGTCTCACTGGCTGAGCAAGGGGTACCATATGTCCATTGACAAGTACAAGTTAAGCCAACATGTTCGGCAATGGGCCTTCAATGCTTTGATTTTCGAAGGGAATTGGTGTGTTGATATTTCTGCGCCCCTCGTGGTAGATGTCAGAGCGCCTGAGACAACGGAGAGCGTAGCGGTGGGTGATCGGAGGGCGAGGCTTGAATCCCCGGCGGCGCGTCGGTGCCGTCGCGCCGGGAACGAAAGCGAGAGAGACCGTGAGGCAAAATGAGACTTCGTGTTCTCTATTGCTTGAAACAAACTGATTACAATCCTGGCTATTTATAGCCTTAGCTAATCGCCGGAAGCGTAGCGGTGGGTGATCGGAGGACGAGGCTTGAATCCCCGGCGGCGCGTCGGTGCCGTCGCGCCGGGAACGAAAGCGAGAGAGACCGTGAGGCAAAATGAGACTTCGTGTTCTCTATTGCTTGAAACAAACTGATTACAATCCTGGCTATTTATAGCCTTAGCTAATCGCCGGAAGAATCTAAACAAACCAACTGTTTAACCTAACAATCCAACTAATCGAATCCTTATCAAACTAACTAACTGAAGTCTCCTCAATTTCCTCGCGACGTCTGTTGCGCCACGCTGATCCAGAACGCCTCGCGATCTTCTAGCCATGATGGCGCTTGTGCCTCCTCTCGTAGTGGATGACGACCATAACATCTCTCCCTACCTCGGCGAACAGCTCGTCCTCGAGCTGAAATTCGGGATGAGCTTCCTTGAACGTGTCGACTGGTTCCCAAGTTGCATTGGCCTCGTCCATGCCTGCCCACTGGACTAAGACGTGCCACACGCCACGGTGCAAGCTGGAACAGAGCACACACTCCGGAGTTGGTAGAGCGCGGCCATTCTCAATGGGCGGCAGCTCTGGTGCTTCAGGAGGCGGAACGCCGTGGAATGGCTTCAGGAGGCCGACATGGAACACGTCATGGAGACGAGCGCCCTCGGGCAGCTTAAGGCGGTACGTGACCTTGCCGATGCGTTCCACCACCTGGTATGGCCCCGCGTAGCGTGGACCAAGTTTCCCTGGTACGCGACCAATCAGAGAGCGCATGGGCCGATGGAGGAGGCGAAGCCACACCCAATCCTCAACGTTGAACTCCAGCTCGCGGTGGTGGTTGTCGTAGTACTTCTTGGCGTAATCCTGAGCTTGAACGAGGCGTTCGCGGACTTCACTGATGAATTCGTCCGTGGAACGCAGCATGTCCTCCACAGTGCGGGTGCCCGCGGCGCCTGGTTGCAGCGGAATCAACTGTGGTGGTTCTCGGCCATACACCACCTCAAATGGCGTCGTGCGGAGAGCTGTGTGGTAGGATGTGTTGTAGCAGTACTCCGCCCATGGCAGCCAGTCCACCCAGGCGCGCGGCCGATCACCAGTGATGCAACGCAGGTACTTGGCGATTCCCTTGTTGACGATCTCGGACTGGCCGTACGTCTGGGGGTGGAATGCCGTGCTCATCTTGAGGCGCACGCCGGCGAGCTTGAACTGGTCGCGCCAGATGTTGCTGGTGAAGACGGCATCCCAGTCACTCACAATGGAGCGCGGAAAGCCATGCAGGCGCATGATGCCATCGAAGAAGGCGCGTGCCACAGACGCCGCCGTGTAGGGGTGGCCGAGCGCGATGAAATGTGCATACATGGAGAAGCGGTCGACGACCGTTAAGATCACCGACTTGCCGTGCACACGGGGGAGTCCCTCCACGAAATCCATGGAGATGTCCGCCCACACCTGCGTCGGCACGGTGAGCGGTTGGAGCAGACCCGCTGGATGCAGAGTCTCTGTCTTGTTGCGCTGGCACACACGCACGCGCGCACGTAGTCGCGGACGATGCCTTGGTCAGATGGAACGTGGAAATCAGCACGGAGGTGGTGCAGCGTCTTCTGGATGCCTTTGTGTCCCGCCGCGTGCGCCGCCTGAAGGATTGTCGGCAGGAACGCCGACGAGGCTGGCATGAACACACGCTTGCCGTAGAGGATGAGGCCGTCGCAGAGGGACCAAGGCTCGCCACGTTCGCCAGACATGATCTGGTCGTGGATCTGAGCCATGTCTGGGTTGTCGTCGATCTCCTTGATGTCGTCGTATAGCGCGAAGGTCGGCGTGGAGATGGCGTGTAGTGTCTGGTGGTCCTCATCGCGCCTTGACAGCGCATCCTCCACCGTGTTGAGCCGACCCGGCCGGTACTCGACGGCGAAGTCGAATCCCAGCAGCTTGCTGATCCACTGGTGTTGGGGCACCGTGGATAGGCGTTGATCCAGCATGAACTTGAGGCTGTAGTGGTCCGTGCAGATGAGGAAGCGGCGCCCCCACAGGTACGGGCGCCAGTGGCGGACGGCCTGGACCAGCCCTATCAGCTCACGCTCATACGCCGCAAGCTTGTGGTGGCGCGCCGCAAAAGGCCGGCTGAAGAACGCGAGGGGCCCATCGCCTTGGTGGAGCACCGCGCCGAACCCTGTCCCTAAAGCGTCGCAGTCCACAACGAACTGTCTGTCGAACTCGGGCAGCTGCAGCACCGGCGCTGTGGACAGCGCCGATTTGAGGTCTTGGAATGCCACCTCGGCCTCTGGTGACCAGGCGAAGCCTTCCTTCTTGAGCAGCTTTGTCAACGGCGCCTGGTTCTCGGCCATACACCACCTCAAATGGCGTCGTGCGGAGAGCTGTGTGGTAGGATGTGTTGTAGCAGTACTCCGCCCATGGCAGCCAGTCCACCCAGGCGCGCGGCCGATCACCAGTGATGCAACGCAGGTACTTGGCGATTCCCTTGTTGACGATCTCGGACTGGCCGTACGTCTGGGGGTGGAATGCCGTGCTCATCTTGAGGCGCACGCCGGCGAGCTTGAACTGGTCGCGCCAGATGTTGCTGGTGAAGACGGCATCCCAGTCACTCACAATGGAGCGCGGAAAGCCATGCAGGCGCATGATGCCATCGAAGAAGGCGCGTGCCACAGACGCCGCCGTGTAGGGGTGGCCGAGCGCGATGAAATGTGCATACATGGAGAAGCGGTCGACGACCGTTAAGATCACCGACTTGCCGTGCACACGGGGGAGTCCCTCCACGAAATCCATGGAGATGTCCGCCCACACCTGCGTCGGCACGGTGAGCGGTTGGAGCAGACCCGCTGGATGCAGAGTCTCTGTCTTGTTGCGCTGGCACACACGCACGCGCGCACGTAGTCGCGGACGATGCCTTGGTCAGATGGAACGTGGAAATCAGCACGGAGGTGGTGCAGCGTCTTCTGGATGCCTTTGTGTCCCGCCGCGTGCGCCGCCTGAAGGATTGTCGGCAGGAACGCCGACGAGGCTGGCATGAACACACGCTTGCCGTAGAGGATGAGGCCGTCGCAGAGGGACCAAGGCTCGCCACGTTCGCCAGACATGATCTGGTCGTGGATCTGAGCCATGTCTGGGTTGTCGTCGATCTCCTTGATGTCGTCGTATAGCGCGAAGGTCGGCGTGGAGATGGCGTGTAGTGTCTGGTGGTCCTCATCGCGCCTTGACAGCGCATCCTCCACCGTGTTGAGCCGACCCGGCCGGTACTCGACGGCGAAGTCGAATCCCAGCAGCTTGCTGATCCACTGGTGTTGGGGCACCGTGGATAGGCGTTGATCCAGCATGAACTTGAGGCTGTAGTGGTCCGTGCAGATGAGGAAGCGGCGCCCCCACAGGTACGGGCGCCAGTGGCGGACGGCCTGGACCAGCCCTATCAGCTCACGCTCATACGCCGCAAGCTTGTGGTGGCGCGCCGCAAAAGGCCGGCTGAAGAACGCGAGGGGCCCATCGCCTTGGTGGAGCACCGCGCCGAACCCTGTCCCTAAAGCGTCGCAGTCCACAACGAACTGTCTGTCGAACTCGGGCAGCTGCAGCACCGGCGCTGTGGACAGCGCCGATTTGAGGTCTTGGAATGCCACCTCGGCCTCTGGTGACCAGGCGAAGCCTTCCTTCTTGAGCAGCTTTGTCAACGGCGCCGCGATGACGCCGTAGTTCTTGATGAACTTGCGGTAGTAGCCCGCCAGTCCCAGGAAGCCGCGCAGCCCGCGGGTCGTGCGCGGCACCGGCCATGTTGTCACCGCCGCCACCTTGTCCCCGTCCATGGCCACGCCCTTAGCCGTGATGATGTGGCCGAGGTAGGACACGAACGGGGCGCCGAAAGTGCATTTGGCGCGATTGAGGTGGAGGGAGTTGTCGCGGAGGCTATCGAAGACGGCTTTGACGTGTTGCAGGTGTTCAGACCACGACGTGCTATAGATGAGAATATCATCAAAAAATACGAGCACAAACCGGCGGAGGAAGGGGCGCAGGACGTCGTTCATCAAGCCTTGAAATGTTGCCGGCGCGTTCATGAACCCGAACGGCATCACCAGGAACTAAAAGTGTCCATGGTGTGTGCGGAAGGCAGTCTTCTCGATGTCCGCCTCGTGCACACAGACTTGGTGGTAACCGGAGCGCAGGTCCAGCTTGGTGAAGAAGCGCGCGCCGTGCAGCTCGTCGAGGAGTTCGTACACGACCGGAATCGGGAACTTATCCTTGACGGTCTTGTCATTCAGCGCCCTGTAGTCGACGCAGAATCGCTATGAGTGATCGGCCTTCTTCACCAGCAGGACGGGCACCGAGAAAGCTGCAGTGCTGGGGCGGATGATTCCTTGTGCCAGCATGGTGGCGCATTGGCGCTCCAGCTCATCCTTTTGGAGCTGGGGGTAGCGGTACGGGCGCACTGCCACCGGCGTCGTCCCTGGGAGCAAGTGGATGCGATGGTAGATGGCGCGGGCCGGTGGGAGGCCCTTCAGCTGCATGAAGAGGTCATCGAAGGATGCGAGCAGCGTGTCCATTGGCGGCGTGGCCTCGCCGCGGATCGCGAACGCGGATGTCGGCGGAATGTCGTAGCGCGTGCTACCGATCCCCCGCCAGAAGACGCGACGCTTGGAGCTGGTGTCGCCGCCGTCGTAGCGCCAGAACTCCATGCAGAGATCCTCAAGGTCCCACAGGATTGGTCCCAGGGCGCGCAGGAACTGTACGCCGAGGATCACGTCATAGCCGCCCAGAGGAATAGCGTAGCAGTTGATGGTGAACTCCTCTTCGCCGATGCATATGGCGACTGCGCGGCAGATGCCAGTGCAGTCCACCTTGTCGCCGTTCGCCACGGTGACACGCTGGCCGACGCTTGGGGCTGTCTCCAGCCTGATGTAGCTGGCGACGGTGTTGTTGATGTAGTTGTGCGTGGACCCGGTGTCCAGCAGGGCCACCAGGGTGTGGCCGGTGACGTGGATGGCCAGCTGCATGGTCTCGCCCCCGCGGATGCCCGTCAAGGCATGCAGGGACACCACAGGCTCATCGTCGTCGACGGGTACTTCGTCGTGGTCGTCGTCGTAATCCGCCACCTCGATGTAGAACAGCCGTTGGCAGCGATGGCCACGCACGTACTGTTCGTCGCAGTTGTAGCAGAGTCCCTTGTTGGGACGTTCTGTCATCTCTGCTGGAGTCAGGCGGCATAGTGGCCGCGGCGGCTGAGATGGCGCAACGGTGCTCGGGGCCGTCGCTGTCGTTGGTGGGCGTGGCGCCACAGGATCGGCAACGAAGGCCGCGTCAGGGCGCGGCTCATCGGACGGCCGTAAGCTGCGGGTGCCGCTGGCTCGATGGCCTGGGTGCGGCGCTTGTAGGCGTGCGCCAAGCTCATGGCGCGCTGCAGGTCCTGAGGGTCGTGCAACTCGATGTTGATGCGCACCCGGTCCGGCAGTCCCGCTGTGAACAGCTGCACCTGTTGGAGAGGCGAGAGGTGCGTGGCATGGCAGAGGAGGGCCGTGAAGCGCTCCTGGTATTCCTCCACTGTGCTCAGGAATTGGAGGCGCGCGAGTTCGCCCAACGGATTGTTGCGCAACGGTGGCCCGAAGCGCAAATTGCAGAGCTCCTCGAATCGCGCCCAGGTCGGCGCGCCGACGTCGCGTTCCAGCATGTAGTACCAGTGCTGAGCGATGCTGGTGAGGTGGTATGAGGCAAGCCACACCTTGTCTTCCTCGGCTGGGCGGTTGGCGCG
>LAPY01002093.1:7358-19553 GCA_000970635.1 Eragrostis tef | reverse complement strand
GGGGAAAAGCCACACCTTGTCTTCCTCGGCTGTGCGCTGGCCGCGAAAAAACTGATCGCATCTGTTAAGCCAGTCGAGGGGATCTTCCTTGCCATCGAACGTGGGAAACTCAAGCTTATGGAAGCGACGAACTGCAGCAGCGCCGCCAGCATGATGAGCAGAGCCAGCGACGTCGGCGGTGGGTGGGGGCTGAACCGGTGGAGGCTGGATGGGATGGCGGAAGGTGATGGAGGGAATTGGATCTGGTGGATGGGAAGCATCGGTGGGTGCGGTGCGGGGGGAACGGATAGCGCGCCGGACGACACAGGGATCCCCGGCTGCCGTGATGGCGAGGGTGGTGGGTGCAGGCCGAAGCCCATTGACGGAGGCATGCCAAGGGGAGCAGATGGTGCGATGGCAGCTGGCTCAACGTGGCGAACCTCCACCGTGGCGAGGCGAGTGGAGAGATCGCCGAGTTGCTTGGTCAGGTTGGTCAGCATCTGGAGCATGGCGTCGTTCCCTTGGCCAGCCGTTGAGGCTGCGGCGGCAGCGTCCGGTGCGTTGGTCCCGTCGTCAGAGCCCGGCATCTCTGATACCAGATTGTCAGAGCGCCTGAGACAACAGAGAGCGTAGCGGTGGGTGATTGGAGGGCGAGTCTTGAATCCCCGGCGGCGCGTCGGTGCCGTTGCGCCGGGAACGAAAGCGAGAGAGAACGTGAGGCAAAACGAGATTTCGTGTTCTCTATTGCTTGAAACAAACTGATTACAATCCTGGCTATTTATAGCCTTAGCTAAAGAATCTAAACAAACCAACTGTTTAACCTAACAATCCAACTAATCGAATCCTTATCAAACTAACTAACCGAAGTCTCCTCAATTTCCTCGCGACGTCTGTTGCGCCATGCTGATCTAGAACGCCTCGCGATCTTCTAGCCACGCTGGCGCTTGTGCCTCCTCTCGTAGTGGATGCAGACCATAACAGTAGATCCCTGTCTTGACCGAAAACCAAACACTAATGTAGTTCTTGTTACCTGATTTTCACAAACGTTCTTGCTAAATTGTTAAAACAATGTCGATCAGGGAATCAGAAAGGAAGCTGAGTGGATGCTTGAGAACAAAAGTCTTGGTGCCCAGTTACCTCCATGAAGATCATGGAGTTTGCCGTAGCTCTTGTGAGGGAAAAATTTTATGAATTGGGTTGGCGCTCTAAGCATTTCTGTGAAATAAATTCTGATGATGATGATTATGACGAAATGGAAGTAAACGGACCTATACAGTATGTTCTTAATAAATATGCAGTTTCTGTTTCATGAATATGATGGGGAGGCCTTTGTTAACTGAATTGTTATCCTACATCTTTTGGGGAGTGTAGACACTCGACTGAAGGGAGTCATGAATTGGCTTCTGGCAATACCAGACTAGGACCGGATTTGACATCGATTATCCTGAAACCTACTCAAGATGTTATTGATGAAACGGGTGTTGTAACCGGACCGATATGGTATGTTCTTAAGAGCAGTTTCTGTTGCACATATACATTAATATGGTGAACTTTGACCCATAACATTTCATAAGCTGTTTTTGGGTAAGACATTTGATCTGTCCTATGTCCAGGATTAGTCCAGAGTTGACTTCTAGGTTAAACTTTGGGAGGAACAAGCTGCACAAAAACAATCGGCAGAAGAAGTGTGTCATCAACAAAATGAAGCAACCTAAGGTAGGACACAGGTATCATATGTAACTCTTTGTGCGAAATTCAGTATTGACTTGCATTGTTTTTCTTTATTGCAGCTCAACGAGTCATTGGACACATCATACTTAAGTCAACTCCGGACTAATCTTTGTGCGAAGGTTAGTGGGTTCGTATTTAGAAGTAATGTTTGTTAAGTTATTCAGACATTACACTATTTATTTATTCCTTAATTTGGAATAGAGCTTGTCTTTCATTCTGTTTCGTTACTGCAGCAGAGTGAGAATTCTAGAAGAATCAGTGGAGATGAGGAATGAGTCGAATGACCATGACGATTTGATTCAAAGCTACATTTCATTCAAGAAGCGCATGTGCCGAACTTTAAATTATCTGTTGTTTCGTCCTCTTCTTTTGGACAAGCTAGAGTTTTATCATCAATTGAACCTGCTGTTTGTAATGATCAGTTTCTGTTCACATTCTGCATAATTGTTTCGTACAATCTTGTGAACAATGTGGTTTGTTGATCTGTCATTATCATATCGGTATCCAACGAACCATATTCATTGCGTTGGGTGAGCCAAAAGTTTGTGTCTTTTGTTAGGGCGTTTACGGCACCATTGCATTTATATTACCATTAGAAACCAACCTTTCTTACTCATGCATTCAACATTCCTTCCGTAGACATATACTCGAGCATCAAACTTGTTTTTCTTCCAATTCACTTAACTAAATACATGACTAAAAGTGGTGGGTGCAGGCCGAAGCCCATTGACGGAGGCATGCCAAGGGGAGCAGATGGTGCGATGGCAGCTGGCTCAACGTGGCGAACCTCCACCGTGGCGAGGCGAGTGGAGAGATCGCCGAGTTGCTTGGTCAGGTTGGTCAGCATCTGGAGCATGGCGTCGTTCCCTTGGCCAGCCGTTGAGGCTGCGGCGGCAGCGTCCGGTGCGTTGGTCCCGTCGTCAGAGCCCGGCATCTCTGATACCAGATTGTCAGAGCGCCTGAGACAACAGAGAGCGTAGCGGTGGGTGATTGGAGGGCGAGTCTTGAATCCCCGGCGGCGCGTCGGTGCCGTTGCGCCGGGAACGAAAGCGAGAGAGAACGTGAGGCAAAACGAGATTTCGTGTTCTCTATTGCTTGAAACAAACTGATTACAATCCTGGCTATTTATAGCCTTAGCTAAAGAATCTAAACAAACCAACTGTTTAACCTAACAATCCAACTAATCGAATCCTTATCAAACTAACTAACCGAAGTCTCCTCAATTTCCTCGCGACGTCTGTTGCGCCATGCTGATCTAGAACGCCTCGCGATCTTCTAGCCACGCTGGCGCTTGTGCCTCCTCTCGTAGTGGATGCAGACCATAACAGTAGATCCCTGTCTTGACCGAAAACCAAACACTAATGTAGTTCTTGTTACCTGATTTTCACAAACTTTCTTGCTAAATTGTTAAAACAATGGCGATCAGGGAATCAGAAAGGAAGCTGAGTGGATGCTTGAGAACAAAAGTCTTGGTGCCCAGTTACCTCCATGAAGATCATGGAGTTTGCCGTAGCTCTTGTGAGGGAAAAATTTTATGAATTGGGTTGGCGCTCTAAGCATTTCTGTGAAATAAATTCTGATGATGATGATTATGACGAAATGGAAGTAAACGGACCTATACAGTATGTTCTTAATAAATATGCAGTTTCTGTTTCATGAATATGATGGGGAGGCCTTTGTTAACTGAATTGTTATCCTACATCTTTTGGGGAGTGTAGACACTCGACTGAAGGGAGTCATGAATTGGCTTCTGGCAATACCAGACTAGGACCGGATTTGACATCGATTATCCTGAAACCTACTCAAGATGTTATTGATGAAACGGGTGTTGTAACCGGACCGATATGGTATGTTCTTAAGAGCAGTTTCTGTTGCACATATACATTAATATGGTGAACTTTGACCCATAACATTTCATAAGCTGTTTTTGGGTAAGACATTTGATCTGTCCTATGTCCAGGATTAGTCCAGAGTTGACTTCTAGGTTAAACTTTGGGAGGAACAAGCTGCACAAAAACAATCGGCAGAAGAAGTGTGTCATCAACAAAATGAAGCAACCTAAGGTAGGACACAGGTATCATATGTAACTCTTTGTGCGAAATTCAGTATTGACTTGCATTGTTTTTCTTTATTGCAGCTCAACGAGTCATTGGACACATCATACTTAAGTCAACTCCGGACTAATCTTTGTGCGAAGGTTAGTGGGTTCGTATTTAGAAGTAATGTTTGTTAAGTTATTCAGACATTACACTATTTATTTATTCCTTAATTTGGAATAGAGCTTGTCTTTCATTCTGTTTCGTTACTGCAGCAGAGTGAGAATTCTAGAAGAATCAGTGGAGATGAGGAATGAGTCGAATGACCATGACGATTTGATTCAAAGCTACATTTCATTCAAGAAGCGCATGTGCCGAACTTTAAATTATCTGTTGTTTCGTCCTCTTCTTTTGGACAAGCTAGAGTTTTATCATCAATTGAACCTGCTGTTTGTAATGATCAGTTTCTGTTCACATTCTGCATAATTGTTTCGTACAATCTTGTGAACAATGTGGTTTGTTGATCTGTCATTATCATATCGGTATCCAACGAACCATATTCATTGCGTTGGGTGAGCCAAAAGTTTGTGTCTTTTGTTAGGGCGTTTACGGCACCATTGCATTTATATTACCATTAGAAACCAACCTTTCTTACTCATGCATTCAACATTCCTTCCGTAGACATATACTCGAGCATCAAACTTGTTTTTCTTCCAATTCACTTAACTAAATACATGACTAAAAGAATTATCTTCTAAAAGATATAACTAAAGATAAAGATAATTATATAAATAAATAAAGTAATTCTACGATACAAGAGAACTATACCCGAACTTCCAAGAAACTTCAGGAATTCCGAAGAGCTCTCACTCTAGTGCAAATCCCAACATAAAAATAGTACTACTACTATACTAACTTTTTGGATGAGGTGCGAATTGTTTTGCAGTTGGAGGAGGGTATTTATTATTTATAATGCCAATGGACTCAGGACGATTTATAGGGCAACTGGGAGGCCGGCCGTCTATCTTGGCGGCTGGTCGTCGCCTTCCTCCTAGATGCTCCAGATGGCAGAAATGAAGTAAGGGCTAAGTTGAAGCTGAAGGCCCTATCCTGGAGAGAAGTTGGTGCTTCAATTCCGTAGTGGGCTCTTGATTCTGCATGGACAGATCCTGTGCAGCCAACTGAAGAAAGGTCAAGGCTAGCTGAGGCTGAGCCTGGCCGACCGGCCTGCCAGGTCTTTCTTCCAGAATATTCTTCTGTATCTATAATCCACCAAAACTCATGGAATTAACTAAATGTGTATATAGTTTTGGTGAATTACCTTTACCGGTACATTGGCATTCGATTATTGATTTAACCATTGCCAACATGCACTGATCCCCCCCACCCCGGTCATACGGTCGTAACGGTTGCGGCACGCTCTAAAAGTGTGGTTTCATTGCTTTAGCATACAAAACGAGAGAAAAATGATTCTTTATCAAACGTTTTTGTCTCATTGCACGAAACCATATAAACTTTGCACAATGATACATTGCTACATTATCCATCTATATGTTTTTTCAGATGTTTTCTTAATTATTTAAATAACTTTTCATTGACAATAATTTTTTGTTGTGTAATATAAACTATGTGAACAATCAAGAAAAAATCTGCAAAAAAAAACACATAGATAGGGAATGCAGTAATGTATCACTATGCAAAATTCCAAACTCTAACGCGTTTCGTGAAATGAGATAGAAAAGTTGAAAATTTACTTTTTCTTAATTCAGTGTATGCTGGTTATCGAATCAGCCAGTTCTTAATCAATGGTCTTGACCTCCATGATGGCACGGAGGATCTAACTTTCAGATGCCGATCTTGACTTGTAAAGAAGCTAGGATCCATGTTGTTCCAAGAAGAAAATCGAGTTATCAGCAGCCGCTTGAGAATTGGTTTGCTGGGTCTTAGGCTGGCAGCCGCAGCTTGCCACGCCACGGACGCCCCCCTGTGGCAGGCAAAATCAACGCCACATTTTGTGGCGAGAAAACAACAGCGTTAATGATGCATGCACTGTTCCTGGCCAGCAACCAAGCAGCAGCGTCGTTTGCTGTGGCCGACACCGCTGTGGCGTGGTGTGCGGTGGCGGGCAGGCAAACACGCCCTTAGATTACCAAGATAATAAGAGAAACAAAAGAGGATATGTATCGATACTAGTACAGTGCAGGCTCCTGATGCCCCTAAACATCTGTAGTTGTGTGCACCTGCAGTCTATTGTGCAACAGTCTCTACCCCGTTGGATGTATCCGTGTTGTTCTTTGGGCAATCATAGTTCGTATGTTAAGAGTTATTAACTTGTTTGGAACCCTAGTCTCTGTTCCCTTCATCTATTGGGCAGCAATATACTCGTACTGTTCTGTGTTGTTTGTATCATATATGATGTTGTAGGAAAATAAGAGACACTCCAATTTTCTTTAGAACCCGCAGAAGATTTGTTCAGCAGGTGAAATGAGCCAGAAGAATGTGATCCCACGATTTTTCATGCGAAGCCATGCTACACAACTTTTCCTTTGTAGTGAGCACCTTATGCTAGGAAAAAGGGAATAAAAGCTGGTATCGCATGAGAAGAATGTGATCCCACGATTTTTCTTTAATGCTAGCTTATTCTACAAGCAGTTAATCAATACAGTACAAGGCTATATGCCATCAGCCAATCATCATGTATCTCTATCTCTACTCCTTATTATTTGTCTTGTGGGTCTACCCGCCGTACGCGCCCCCATTATGGCACAAATTTTGGTGCCGACAGGTGGATCCCATCCAAAAAAAATAATAAGGACAATTTTGCCCGCAGTGTCCTGCACAGCCACGCCCACCAAGCTGGACTCCTTATGCAGTCCGATTTAGTTTCTCGAATACGTTTCCTTTTAATCACATGGAAATTTGGAGTCCGGCTTCTCATCCTTATTTCCTGGATGGCCCACTTCTGAAGATGGAAATTTGCGTGCATGGAGCAATGCATCATGCGATCCATGCAGATTTCATTCTTTTCTTCTATCTCTCCGCGTAAACCAACAATGACACCATAAGATGCTCCCTGCCGTTCCTTTCTCCTTGTATCATATCTTGCCGCAACAAACCTACAGTCACCAATTAAATTAGGCAGCACCATTATTCTTTCTTTTGAACTATCAATATTATTTAGGAGCGAATTTGCCTGGCCAAGTTTAAAACCGTTTGTAGGTACAACTGCTGATAAAATACCCGTCTTTATCTGTGCAACACATATAGCAGCTGCATCACCTTGAGCTTCATCTTGGCACTGAAAGAGGTTGTGGGTGATGAGGAGCAGCAGATGATGGTCCTCAATGGCATGATTCGCTCCCGGAGAAGTTGGATGGCGAGGAAACTTTAAATACATCATGTATTGCTGCGGTGGCAGGAGAAAAAATGGGTCAGGTAGAATCGATCGCCGCACGTCGACGGGGAACAAGGAATGGATGCCGATATGAATTAAAGACTCCCTTGCGCATCCCATGGTGGCAGCAGCTCGAGTGAGGATGGAGTACAGCCCTCAAGCTTTCGAGTAAAAGACAGAAGAGTGAGGAAAAGGGAGAGAAGGTCGGTTGACTTGGGGTAAGGTGAAGGAAGAAGAAATCAACAGGGAGGGTCACAAGCGGGACCCGACTGCCATGTCATTTCCTCCAATTTCGTTCCTTTCATAGAAAAAACTTGAAATTTTGTGTGGCCCTGGACAAAAAAAAAATCCCAACAACTTTGGTTCTGGATTAAAACTGATTTAGCTATGTGTTTCGGGACCAAATTTAGTTAACAAACTGCTTCATATGACTTCATTGAATTATTAGGAACTTTAAATTTTTTTATTAAAATCTGAATAAATCATCAAAATTATAACTTGTGATGTGGATTCTAGGAATAAATTCTCCAGGGTGTGCCTTTGTTGTGGAATCGGAAAGTTTTTTCATAGGTGTCTTTCAGACATTTACATTATCAGTTCGAATTCAATTTGTTTAAACATTGAGACATATTATTTGTATTTTTTAATAAAAGCCCGTGGCAACACACGGGCACTTTTGCTAGTATTACTTATGGAGTATAGGACATGTATCAAAATCATACATATCTTGACATGCCATTTATTTACTAGCACTAAAATACTCGTCAGATTACCCTGGAGGCATGATCAAACATCAAAATCCTGACCTGCATGCGACGGGCGATGCCGCACCAAGGTACTCATTAAGATTCAGAAAAAACCACACTATGGAGCATGCAGGGGATTGGCAACATGACCGATGAACAGCACCGCACCGGTCGTGTCTTCCCGAATCAAGAACATGAAAGGGTGATCAGCGACAAAATCCACAGGCGATGTATGTGACAGACACATAACCATTCCAGCGCATGCGGCTGCGGCCTCCGTTCCTCCCTCATTAACTTCGACAAACGACTTGTGAAAGATGGATGAAACACGCAAGTTCTGTGCGATTGGCGAATCAACCATCTCAGAAAGATCTGCTTCTGCGCTAAATGGCAGCTGAAGCCCCAAACCTTTTACCAAATTGGACGCCTCAAATCCAGAGGATATCTTGAACTTGGGGACTTTGAACTTTCTAACTGGAACATGACGCGTTGGGATATTCTTCTCCAAAAACTCAGGTTCAGAGCTCATCTTTTCAGCCAAGCTCCAGAGACCATCTCGTGCTTCTGGAAGAAGTATGTACATGGAGAACCGTCTTTCGTCCCCACCTTGCTGGTATGGAAGCCTAAGCACCGTCAAGTCTTTGTAGAAAGCAATATATTGGTCCTCTGTGCTGGACATGAAAGGCACCCTAACTGAGCTCCCGTCAAGAAGATGGAACTTACTATTTTTCGTTTTAGATGCATCAAACTTCTCGGCCCAGGATCCTTTGAAATAGAGTGCGTTACCAAGAACGAGCCTTGTAGTTTCATCAACAGAGCCTGGTGGCAGAAGCTCTTTGGTTAGACCTGATGTGACCCTGTTTACCCAGGAGTTCACTTGACCTGCAGCTTCCTCAGCCTGACAAAACAAAGTAGTACTCCTGAGTGTGGTCGCAAGCTCATGAATATCCTATTAACATTAACATCTGTAATATTTTAATGTAAAAGCAAAGCAAACTTGCATGAAAATGGCAACTTTTAGCATTAGATCCAAGCATAGCCTTGAGCTATACTCCATACCTGAGCCCTTGATCCTTGAAAGTGTCCCTGGAAATGTATTGAAATCCCAAACTGAACCTTTTTTTTCTTCAATACAAAAGCATGCAAGTATGTCCACCCTACAAGGCTAGAAGTAGCTCAGCAAGAAAGGGGATCAACCTTTCTCTGGAAGTCGACGGACCATGTCTCGGCCTTGTACTTGCCCGCGGCGACCTCCTCGAACTCCGGCTTGAGCTTTAGCGACGTGTCGACGAAGACGCCGTTGGCGAAGGCGACGCTGGGGCCTCCGGCGCCAGACCCGTCGGCGAGCACGACCTGCAACATCTGCTCGGCGAGCGGGGGGAGCCCCTCGGCCGCGCCTCCCCCGAGTGTGGCGGCGAGCTGGTCGCGGGTGTCGCCTCCGGCGCCGGCGGCGAGGAGGCTGAGCACGACGTGGAGGGGAGGGCGAGGAGAGCGCGGCGGCGAGGCAGAGGGCGAAGCGGGTCTGGTGCGCCACGGAGAGCCGGGTTACGGCGGCGGCGGCGGCGGCCATCGTTGGTCAAGGTGTCCGGGAAACGGCGGATGCAGGCCTTGTACTATGTGGGTGGTGGTGCAGCACCCGCGCATCAGAGTTCACGCCGCGCTCTGTTTCTTGGACTCACCGGAGAAGGATGATTGGTGACGCGCGTAATTTTCAAATTGTTTTGGGAGTTTCCGGTTGCTTTACATGGCAGCAGGACAAGGCGTTGGATCCTGAATAACGAGGGAATTCCGGTTGCAATCCATCAGCCAGTATGGGCAAGATGGCCAGTTTAGGTGGTGGAAACAGTGAACAAAGTGAATGGATATAAAGGGCCCAAAATGTGTGAATATCGGTATAACATCCTTTTGAGTGGCATTTTAGCTAGCCTGACCAATCTCCAAGCGTGCCTTTAGTGTTAAGCACCGGAATAGGATTGGCTTAAAGCTATTCCGGTTATTTTGCTTGACTAGGTGGGAAGCAAATTGTGACTTTGTTGATTAGTTTTGCATCTCTAGTAGATACAGAGAGGCTGCTTATTGCTCCATCTAGGTGATTCAGAGCTAGTAGAATAATTAAAATCCACGAGGAACAATGTCGAGTCTGTCGTATTTACAAGTTTCGTAGTAATAACCTCTTACAGAACCCATAGATAGAAGTCAATGCCCAACAGCAAGATGCTCATGAGAATCACAACCTCGGGATGGCTTACCTGCTTGAGTGCTGTGCGTGTAATAAGATTAAAAAAACTAATATGAACTAGTTTTCTTGTCCTAACGACAAGAAAACAAAAATAGAGGAAGTACCTCATAGTAGCTAAGGTAAGAATTTAATTCCCATACTTAAGGTTTTAGGGTTCATCATCCCTATCCCGCCATTATGATTTTCGTACATAAGAAACATTTTCGCTCATAAAAAACGTTGCGGCATGTGATGATTTCCCATAGGGCATCAGGCATATTGCAACTTGACTATATCATATAACAATTTTACATAGATTGATCACCCAATTTATTTATTCGGGAACATAAAAGTTGTCCAATTACAATGAAGAGATTCAGAACATCTTAAAGTAGGGGGTTGACCACACGACCAACGAACAGCATCACACCAGTCGTGTCTTCTCGGATTAGAAATATAAAAGGATGATCCGCCACGAAATCAGTGGCGGTTCTGCTTTGCCTTGACATCCCCATTAACATGATAACAGTTGCGGCGGCAGCTTCAGTGCCTTCCTCATTCACATCAATAAACGACTTGTGAATAACTGATGAAACGTGCAGGTTCTGTGCCTCTGCATCTGGTGCGTCAACAAACTCTGAAAGATCTGCTTTCGTGCTGAATGGCAGCTGAAGCCCTAAAGTCTTGAGCGATTTGGATGCATCAAATGCAGATGATATCTTGAACTTGGGGACTTTGAATTGCCCAACTTCAACCTTCATCGTTGGGATATGATTCTCTAGAAATTCCGGATCAGAGCTCAACTTTTCAGCCAGGCTCCAGAGACCATCTTTTGCCGATGGAAGAAGTATGTACATGGAGATCTGCCTCTCGTCACCACCTTGCCGGTAAGGAAGCCTAAGCACCTTTAAGTTGTCATAGGATGCAACATATTGCTCCTTTGTACTGGACATGAATGGTGCCTGAACTGTTCTCCCATCAAGAAGATGGAATGGATGGTCTTTGGTTTTATATGCATGGAACTTCTCAGTCCAATTTCCTTTGAAATAGAGTGCATTAACAAGAGCAAGCCTGGTAGCCTGGTCAACTAAACCCGGTGGAAGGATCTCTTTGATTAGACCTGATGTGACGTTCTCTACCCATGAGTTCACTTGAGCAGCAGCTTCAGCAGCCTGACCAACAAAAGAGAAAATATGTCGGTGTTTAGAAATAATGTCAAAATCATACTACACACACACAAAAAAAAAAATCAATCCAAATATCCGGAATGATCAAAACAATGCCAGTCTAAGAGAATGTAATGAAAGTGAGTAGTTAAAAATGATATACTAATGTCAAACAGGCTTTAGCAAGAAAGAAGTGAAGTGAGCACGAAGGTACTGATTCCTGTTAAGAAATTTACAAGCTGACCTAAACAAATCAAATGACTGTACTAATCTGAATGGTTATGACAACTTACAACTATACTGAAGAAAAGGGTGATAACCTCATATGCAAGTCAACAAATTCGAATAGTTTTCAGACATTCCTTACAAATATATCTTTAGGAATAGGAAACTACAAAAGGCACTTGATTCTAAGCCTTCGAAGATGCACCCATAAAACCAATAGAAAAGACTACTGATCAACTTACTAGCTAGGGCAAGAAGCAAGGGCATCAACCTTTTTTTGGAAGTCGACGGATCTTGTCTCGGCCTTGTACTTGCTTCCGGCGATCTCCTGGAATGCCGGCTTGAACCTCAGCGACGAGTCGACGAAGACGCTGTTGGCGAAGGCGATCTGCGGGCCCCCGGCAGCTGAGCCGTCGGCAAGCGCGACCTGCATCATCTGCTCGGCGAGCGCGTGCAAGCCCTCGACGCCGCCCAGTCCATAGCCTCCACTGAGTACGTCAACGAGCTGGTCGCGCGTGTCCCCGCCCGCACCAGCGGAGAGGAGGCTGAGCGCGACGTGGATCGAGAGCGGCGAGAAGACGGCGTTGGTGGCGGGATCGGCGGTTTGCGGTGGAGGGAGGAGCGCGGTGGCGAGGCGGAGGGCGAATAGGGTCTAGTGTGCGACGGAGGCGGAGTGGCACCCCTCGGCGGCGGGCCCTGG